>KN489832.1:0-13430 GCA_000787155.1 Scartelaos histophorus
GAGACTTTAACGCCCATGTGGGCAATGTGGGCCTCCCTGATCTGAACCTGAGTGGTGTTCTGTTATTGGACTTCTGTGCTAGTCACAATTTGTCTATAACAAACACCATGTTTGAGCACAAGGGTGTCCATAAGTGCACGCGGCACTAGGACACCCTAGGCCGGAGGTCAGTGATCAACTTGGTTGTCGTGTCATCTGACCTCTGGCCGCATGTCATGGACACTCGGGTGAAAAGAGGGGCTGAGCTGTCAACTGATCACCACCTGGTGGTGAGTTGGGTCCGTTGGTGGAGGAGGAAGTTGGAAAGACCCGGCAGGCCCAAGCGTGTAGTGAGGGTTTGCTGGGAACGTCTGGCAGAGCCCTCTGTCAGGAGGACCTTCAACTCGCACCTCTAAGAGAGCTTCTCTCGGATCCCCGGGGAGGCTGTGGATATGGAGTCCGAGTGGGCTTCATTCTTGGCCCCTATTGTCGATGCGGCCGCTCGTAGCTGTGGTCGTAAGATCTGTGGTGCCTGTCGCGGTGGCCATCCCCGAACCTGGTGGTGGACACTGGAAGTAAGGGATGCTGTCAAGCTGATGAAGGAGGCCTACAGGGTCCTGCTAGCACATGGGACTCCTGAGGCAGCTGACAGGTACCGGTGGGCCAAGCGTGCCACGGCTTGTGCAGTTGCTGAGGCAAAAACTCTGAGCTGGGAGGAGTTCGGGGAGGCCATGGAGGAGGATTATTGGACGGCCTCAAAGAAGTTCTGGCAAACCGTCCGCTGCCTCAAGAGGGGAAAGCAGTGCAAGTGTGAAGCGGCTTGGATGAGGATCAGTTCTTTCAAATCTGAGGCCATGGTTCTCGACTGGAAACGGGTGGCTTGCCCAAAGTATCTCAGGGTCTTGTTCACGAGTGAGGGAAGGATGGTCATGAGCTCTGGGTAGTGACCGAAAGGACGAGATTGCGGATACAAGCGGTTGAAATGAGCTTCCTCCGCAGGGTGGCTGGGCACTCCCTTAGAGATAGGGTGAGGAGCTCAGTCACATGGGAGGAGCTCGGAGTAGAGCCACTGCTCCTTCACGTTGAGAGGAGTCATCTGAGGAGGCTCGGGCATCTGGTCCGGATGCCTCCTGGGCGCCTCCCTCGCGAGGTGTTCTGGGCACGTCATACCAGGTGGAAGCCCTGGGGAAGACCCAGGACATGCTGGAGGGACTATGTCTCCCGGGTGGCCTGGAAAGGCCTCGGGGTCTCCCCGGAGGAGCTGGAGGAAGTGTCCGGGGTGAGGGAAGTCTGGGAGTCCCTGCTTAGACTGCTGCCCCCATGACCCGGTCCCGGATAAGCAGAAGAAGATGGATGGAAAAGACTCGTCAAATAAAGAATAGTTACAGGAATTCACCCAAGAACCTGATGCCACCAAAGCTTGAAAAAGGCGGCACTCATCAGTGTGTTTTCAGTGTGTCCTTGTTTTGTACATTTTGAGTGCCTAATGTTTCTAAATGAGGTGTACACTTTTTCACAAGCACCATTGGTTATCTAGATTCCAGTAGCTCTCTGTCTCAGTTGAATTACAGAATTAAAACTTGTAGGAGATGCATAACAGAAAAGGATTGATGTTGGGTTGGTAGTGCAATGACCCACCATCACTCAAACTCTTGTTTTCACATCATCTTATCTATGTACTCATAAATGGGACTGTTCTGTTCCTTATTCATTATTTAAATATCTGCCCATTCTACAGGAGTGAGTGTGGCATAACACACTGTAGTTATTGATCCTTGGTCATAATAGAATTGTTTTACATTTCCCTGTGTAAACTTGCATTATGAAATCTATATTAAAGTTTGCTTTTCCCACAGGTCTGTCTGTGCTTGACCGGTCCAAGTTTGAAAATGAATCTGCTGAGACTGGTGGCCTTCTAGATACTGGACGTCTAGTGTGCCGAGTTATTTGAGTTATGAAGGGACGCCAAATTAGCAAATTAAATTCTTTAAAGATCCCCTGGCTGTCAAGATGGTGCTCCTTTTCTCCGTCAGCTCCAGAAATGCTCATCTCCCCAGCTTCTTCCCATCTTCATCTTCAAGTGTTGTTCTGGACTCAAAGTATCACCTCTGTTCACTTTGGCCCACTAGTGTTTTATTTTACTACATTTTGTTTTCACAAAACCCTAATGACAGTTTTAAGAGCATTGTGATGTTGTAACAATTAAAGAAAAAATCTTATCATATTCTGTATTTAAATCTTTGAGAACATTTATAATAGTCCTTTTAACTCCCACCAACACAAACCTGCATGCTGTACTGATCTGAAGAAAACAGGAAGCAGATTGAAAGACTGAAGCCTTGAACTCCACTGCTGGCCTGTTAGGGATTTTAAATTTCTAGTTAGGTGTTTTCTTTTTCAAAAATATGTTTAATTATTATTTATAAGAATGTCCTGAGGTCTTGTTGAATGATCCTATTCATTTAAGTTGAGTCTATTTTTGTTATGCAATACAATTCAGTTGTTATGTACTGCTGTTTGGTCATTCTTGGTGTTTAGTACTGCTCTTCCTAAGAGGGTGTTATAACAGCAGTTTTGTTGTCACCTTAGGCAATAAATAGAGCTAAATTAGCTGGGCTGCAGGAACTGTGGAGTGGCATCCCAGTTGCAGTTCCCTGTTCTTCACTTCTCTTTGTTGTGCTGATCACATCTAAAGCACTCTCCTCTTATGCAGTCTGGTCCTTCATCAGTCTGGTGATAGATTACTGAACAGGTGAGTCACCGCTCTGATGGAGGAGGAAGCGGTGCCTCCTACGTCAGCAAGGACCAGTGTGAAGTTCTCCACTTGAAAAGAATGGCATAACACATTTTTCTGCACCAAAACTATGTGAGATTTCACACACAACTGATCCACTACTATGGAAATACATGTGTTGTTTGACACTGCAGCTCCACATTACACAAATGAAGTGAAAAATAATGTAATCTTTTCCCTTTATTATAGGGTTTCATGTTTACATTCCAGAAGTGTTTCATAATTTCAGATGGAGGAGTGTGGGAGATTAACAGTTTTTGAAAGAAATGCCCAAGCTTACGTTCAACTTTATTTGTTTGGAATTGGCTCCACAAATTTCCCAAATTAATCTCATGTTTTTAAATCACATATTTTGGATTGAAAAAATTGCATGTCTTTCTGAAGCCACAATGGAATTATCATTTCAGATTTGTTTATTTATACTAACAGAAAAGATGTTGAACTTTGCATCAGTTTTTGTTTCATGTGCATAGGCACAGTATTTACAAAATGTTAACAAATCTGTAATCTGACAGTTTAACAGCTAATCCTGTTCAAATTGTTTTTGTCGGTGGTCTGACCCCAGTGCAGTAGATGGATGTTGGTAGATGCTATGAATGATCACAGCACATACATCAATTCTTATCCCTATTCATTTCTCCCCAAAATGTCTCCAGTTTTAACATACAGCCAAAATCTCAATGAAAATAAACTGTAACAAATAGACACAGTAAGTGATATTGCAACATTCTTACAAAGAAACTAATATTCTTTCACCTATTTTGAGTAATTTGTTTTTGACTTGACATTAACTATTTGGAACATTTATTTTTAGTTGAAAATTCAGCATTTAAAATAAGCTGCCACAGTGTGTTTATAACCTTTTTTTGGAGTCACATTATTTTTCCTAACCTACTTGATTCTGATTCTGGTTCCAGTTTCATTTTCTCTTTAATAAATAATACATTGGCAAACATGACCGTGAACGCTCCTGGATACTAACTTATAAATTATGCAGAGATAGATGGCTAACAGGCAATGAAAATTATGAAAATAGACCAAATATGAGTATAAAAATATTAACGTATCTTCCCCCACCCTGGCATCTGATTATAATTAGATTTCTGGACCATTAAGATTTATGTTACAAAAATAACCTTAACGCTAAAAAAGTCGAAAATTTGTGATCAGAGAGACCATGATCACAAAGAAATCGTTTGCTGTGATGTCATTTTAATAGTCTTATCACTTCAGAAATCATATATTAGTCTGATTTTGAGTGCACATGTAACTCCAGCTACTGTTATCTGTCAAATTATGTATCTTATTTACATTTCATTTAAATTATTCTGCTCCTTGACCAGACACATACTCTCACCCTGATGGTCATTAAAAGGACACTTATAATGGTTTCATGTTATCAGTGTTTGAAATTCTACTACTGATTTGTTTCTTCCCGTCAAAGTGCATTTTCAAAGTTACATAACATTTACATAGGCCTACACAGTAGCATACATACAGTAGCATGCTGAAAACTCACAGAGAAATTCACAGTTAAAATGTTTTCATCCAAAATAGGTATGTATTCAATTACAGTATTAATGACTGATGAAGAAAACCACTTTAAAGGCCTTTACATGTCACATCACAAGGTTTGCAACATAACTGATATTGTATGATAAGCATGATGTTTTGGTATTTTGTAAACATAACCACACACATTTCTATGATCGTCTGATTACAATACATTGAATCATGATGTATCACTTGGGTTTAAAGTCTGGGGAGGCCGTTATAGTTGTTACATTGCCCTTGGTTTCTCCCTGCTTCTCTTTGTCTCTGCTTCTCAAACCCCCATAGAGTCTCTCCTCCACCGACATCACCAGTTTGTCTGCCAGGCTGCTCTCTGATACAATCATTTGACTGCTGTTGTTGTTTCTATTGTTGACTCTTGGATTGATGTGACTTGTTTGCTCAGTGGCCATATTTGTGTTGGTTGTGCTTTCAGTGTCTTTGTTTTTAGTAATGAAGTCGGTGTCACCCTCGCACCTCGTCTCTTCTTCCACAGATGTCTCTACTTCGTTTGTAGCTTCAGCTGGCTCTTTTTGCTCATTGCTTTGTTTTGTTTCTGCTTCATTAGCTGCAACCTCATTGGCTTCTTCATCTGCAGCACTTGCTATTCGGGAAAGGGTACTGTGATACCTAGTGTCAAGCAGGTACCCTGCACTGTCTCCTCTCCTGAGTGGAATGAATCTCTGCCTTTCCAAAGATGGGGAGTACCTTCCTCCAGCACTTGACCCTGGATCGCTGTATTGCTTGTGTCTCTGCCACTGTTTCCTCAGGTGAACTCGTGAGCGCCGCCTGGTGCGCAGTGGAGAGTCTGGCTGGTCAAACCGGGGGTCATGGCGGAGGAACTCGGTGAAAAGAGCATCTGTCTTCTCATCAATGCTGTAGTCACGGCGACGGAGGCGAGGCTTATGGGGACTTGGAGGCTGTGGTTTCATCACAGTAGACATGAGATGGGATGTAGACTCGTGAAGCTGGGAAGGAGTGGGTTTTACACATGGCTCTTGTAGTGTAACCAACTGACTGGCACTGTTATGAAGCTTTTCATTGCTGTCTACAAGATTATCTTCTAGCTCCTCCTGAAGCAGTTTAGCCTCCACACTCTCACACACTGAACCCTTTCGTCCAGAGTTAGTGAAGAACAATCTCCTCTCTGACGCGGTCTTCCCCCGGGATGCTGCAGATGTCCCAAACAGCCGCATATCTTCAGGGGCCCTCAGGGGCGCTTCAATGGAGGCATATCCACTGTCCATCTGTAACAGTTTCCTGTTTCCTGACTCACCGTCTCCTATTGCACCATTGCCTACATCGTCATTTCCGCTGGCACCTCTGAGACCTCGATCCCCCACTTCCCCCTCACTTTCTCCCTCAGGTTCATCATCCAAGTCCTGAGACAGGCAGGTGTTCAGACCAGAGCGAGCTCCAGCCCCTCCAAACGATGAGACACTGTCTGCATCACTCCGGATGGACTCTCGATCTGTGCTGCTCTGGTCTGAAGAGGCATACTGCTCCAAAGAAGCCCGTAAGCTCCATATATCTCTGTAGAGCGAAGGGGGAGCCTCAGTGCTCTCCTGACGGGTGAAGGACAAGGATGAACCAGAGTTCATCCGCTGTCTTGCCATGGCTCCCAACACCACGTCGTCACCATCCACCATCTCTGTCTCAGTATGGTTTTGCTTTTCTTGTTGGTCTGTTTCTTTTAGTGGACTTTCTTGAACAAACAAATCATCCTCCTCAATAGAACTATGCCTGGCTCCAGCAGGGTAAGTGCTGATCACTTTCTCCAGTTTGGTTTCTTTTTTTGCCATAGCAGTTTCCTGTCCCAGAGCATCATAGTGGGGCCTTTCTCTGCTATTGTTGTTTTCAACCTCCATCATAGCCTCCAACTTTAACCTGCTCAGGTAGGGACAGGTAGGGTCAGTGTGTTTATCATACCTTGTGAATTATAAAAGGTGTTTAAAGGCAACATACCTGAAGAAGACAGAGGGTGCAGGTGCTGTGGCTGGATGGGACAGACACTCAGCAGACAAAGACTGGAGTCCACTGCTGACAATGGGAGACTGTGGAATAGATTCAATTGTGTTATCTCTGAGAGAAGAGTCCTCCTCAGTGTGATCTGTTGTTTCACTTGCAGCTCTTTGTCGTTGGAAGGGATGCCTTTTGGGGGACCCTAATTTAAAAACATACATGAATAATTACAGACAATATTTAAATGAGCTTTTATATAAAACAGATTGGCAGACCTTTATCATCCAGGCTTGCTGCCCGATGGCTTGAGTCAAACTTCCACCTCCTAAAGTATGGTCCCACACCTTCCAGACTGGCATGACGGCGCAGTTTGGAGAAAAACCTCAGAACTGACGGCTGCCCTAAGACTTGAGTTAAGTCACTGTCCAAGCCCATTTTACATTCTGCTTCAGGCCTGTTCCTAAATGTCTCCATCTGTGAGAAAGAAAACAGGTCGTGAGAGTTCATCTTAGTGTGACTGAGGCAAATATGAATGCCTCTGACTTGTTATTTGTTATTTAAAAACATATGTACAATGTCCCAATTTACCAATATTTGTATATTGGTAAATTGGGACATGATATGTAAATGTAACTTTTTCCCGGTGCACACATTCAAGCTTGAAATTAAAGTAAGTCTAATGGAACGCTTGGGTTAGTCTATTTATAACCAATGGCTGATATTGTAGTTGATGCAATGAAGTCTGAGGTTATACAACCTAATTTGACTTACTGTTTGTGAGCGTGTGTGGGGTGGTCTTCTGACTAAGGAAGACTGTCTACTCTGATCCATTACGACAGAGTGATGAGGGTCGCCCGGCAGGCCTCCAACCCACTCCAGAGGATCCCCAAGGACTCTCCTCTCACTTAACTAAAGAGATGTATCAAGTACATCAGAGATCTGTTTTGAATTGAGTGAATGGCGATTCATTTATCATATAAGAGTGGACCTGATAGATGCTGAGGGGCACTTTGGATTCTGGGGTCTCATTAATGTTCACAGTGCTGCTTTCAGTTGAGTCACACTCCATAATGGTCAGTATCTTCAGATCACATGGGGCTGGAGGCAAGTGCAGATGAGTCAGACGGGCTTTTTTCAAGTGATGGAAGTCTCCTTCTGTGAGCGTATATCTGTAGAGCAACATCACTCATCACAACAGCTTCAACTAATGATGCAATAATTATTTCTGTTGTAAGCTCACCTCCGTCCTTTGTCTTGAGCAGTCTTTTCCTGTTCATAAAGTGCAGATTCATTAAAGGAGACTCTACGGCCAGTGATGCCGGTGGAGACAAATCGCTCCGAGTCTCCATCGTGACAGCTTGAAGCTGAAAGAGCATCTGATTCATCTAAACGAATGGTAATTTCTTTTTGCACAAAAGAGACAAGGACAAGTGAAGCTATAGTCCTAAAGAGTTAGTGTTTACAGCAGAGTAGATTAGATGGTCATAAAAACACGTGTCCCTCACCTTGGGTGGGCTGAGAATCTTCGGCATAAGTGGTATTTGTCTTTTCAGGGTCATCACTTGCTCTATGAAATAGTTATGAGATATATATGTTTATGTTGTCTGAAAATGCACATCGCATCACATAACATTCAGATGTATGACTCAAGATGGGCAGATCTGCAGAGATCAGGGTGCACCCACCGAGAGTAGCGGCGCCCACCCAGGCAGCAGCGGTGACAGAAGAGCAGCAGCAGTGACAGTAGCACCAGGGTCCCTCCCGCAAACACACTCAGCACAACCAGCAGCAGCACATAGCTGTCCACCTGGCCCACTGACAATGGCACGTCCTGGCAACATCAAAAAACAGTCAGGGCTACACTGAAAGGGCACAAAACTCAACATGAATCAAAGGGAGCAAAGATGTAGCTTTATACAGTGCTTTTGTGCATCACTTTGCATGTGGCAGCACAGCTCTCCACAGTATTCAGTTTGATTAACACTAATAGCTAACTAAGAGAGGATGGTAATCGAAATGTGAGAAAGATCCTTAATTCAATTTCCTAACTCTCTTGATTGAGAGGGAAATGAGGCCTCTGCAATCTAAAAAAAGACTTGATAGGAAGGAGGATGCAGATGCACATGAGCAATCCCCACCACAGACTTTTCCAGCTCTCCTCCAAACATCACTCTTCAGTGGAGAGTGGAAGTAACTGGAAGGAGCTACTGTTGCTGGTAGAATATTTATTATTTAGTGTGGTATAATGAACGATTAAGTGGAAAATTGTGAAAAGCATTGAGTGAAAGCAAAGTAATTCAATTAGACGCTATGTGTAGACCACACAAGAGAAAGCAAGGTCACTGATTTAAATATTAGTGATTGGATAAGATGATTAAGGTAAGGTGGGGAGCAGGTGACACAATGTATTCTCATCATGAAAAAATTACACTTTTTAAGGTAATTTAAATATTAGTAATTCGATAGGGTGATTAGAAATGTCAATCATAAAAATTTATCTATTCTAAGTCTAGGTAAGTTGGATCTTGGTGTTTGGTGTGACTGAAATGTTTTGACTAAAAGTATGTGTTGTTATTTATGTTCTTTATGCTCCTTTTAGTCCATTTGATACTTCCCTCAGGCAACCAGCTTTAGAGTGAAGTACAAACATGACAAAGCCTGTACACAGGACACATTTACTTTGAAAGTGCAGAGTGCTGCAGAACTGAACCCTCTACCTCATAATGACACAGTTTACCAGTGACTTCATCAAATCTGATGTCTGTACAAGCTCAGCTGAATAACATGAACAACAATGTTATGCTGGAAAAACATGCAGACGGACAACTGTGAGTGGCCATGGGCTCTAGTTTGGCCAGTCGCTCCCATGCCCATGACTGTGGTACTTTTATACAACTTTGGTATATTCAGTAAAGTTCAGTATTTCTGTTGCAATATGTTTACACGTTGTGTATGTGTTGTACTCACAGTGGAGTTTTCAGTCAAGCTTGTCAGAACAGGTGACTCATTGCTCATGGTCCAGGTCAATGTGAGGGAACCCTGAATCAGAAGAGAACATTGGACAAAGCATTTAAATACAGCCCTTCTGAGTAATAACACCCTTAACAGAAAGCAGCATTATATCTGACAGTTTAAAGGAAAATACCCACACATAAGATGCATTCTTTTCTTTCTTATAACATGAACACACAAACTCCATCACATGGTTTATAAGGTCAGTTGGTAATTGCTCTTTAAGCTACAATCACTTGAATCAAACGAATTAAGCCTCTATCTACTCTGGCTTGGCTCTAGTCATAAATCCTATTGGATTCCAATAGGATTCTAATAGCATCATTCTTATTTGAACAAAATACATTGAAAAAATGCTCTGAGAGGGGCTGCTCAAATTGCAAACACAAATTTGACAACAATAACATGACTTGTCATGTTTAAATCTTACAAAGGTTGCTTAATTCTGGTCAATGTTAGACCTGCATGTTTAATCACCCTGAGGAAACATGACTTTGTTATAATCTCTGGTGAAGCTCCTCCCTCATTCTGCTCCCCAAAACTTTAGGAGTGAAAATTCAAATGTATCAGGACACAGGACAGTTCAAGGAGCAGAGGACACTGAGCATCCAGGAGGATTATGAGAGCTGATCTGGAGGTAAGACTTTTCAAAGATTGTATACGCTCCTCTGGCCCAGTCTGACACAGTCATTGTTAAAAATGTTTGTGGTGTTTTCTTTTTTTAATTAGGGTTAATGTAAAGACTGTTTCCATAAAACAAATTGTTAGCATGGCGGCCCATTTACAAGAGTGTAACAGTTGTATTAAGACTGGAATGTGTTGCTGCCAGAGTGACAAAAAGTGATATCCAGAGCACTGCTGCAGCTGATGTCATGTTTTGCACTATTTTGGCAGTGAGGTTATCAGTTCAAATAAAAAGACATAAGATAAATATGCGTTTTAATCATGATTTGATCAAATTTCATCAACATGAAAAAGTGACATTCGTGTTCTGAAAAAAATATGTGTAGAGGGGATCTAAATAAGCTTCAGAGCTTAAACATAATTCTATTGCATTCAACCGTTTATCATATTTTTTACGCAAATCGAGCGACATTGTTTTCATTGTAGGATGGGATTTTAGTTCTACAATTTTAAATAATATCCTAAAGTGTTCATGGGTTACCATAAGAACGGACGCACTCACATGTGAGAGCAATTGCTTATTGAGAAATGCAGCTTTGCTTATTGTATGAGATATCTGCTGAATGAGTCTCAGGATTGTGGCAGAAAACAGAGATAACACTTTGGTTTAAGGAATTAATCCCGTGCGTGATCGTGCGTGGTTTGAACATTAATTCTTTCTATGTAATCCCGGTGTGTAACGCGCTGATGGCTCATAGCCGACACAAGGACATGAGGAGATGCAGCTTCCTTAGCGTGTGACTGGATGTGGCTGGTGCGTGTCTTACGGTCTGTGTAGCGCGATGTGGAGGCTGCTCCTCCGCTGCGCTGTGCGCACAGTTCAGAGCAACACGCCGCAGCTGGCGGCGCGTCGCGGCACAAGCATCTCGCCTCCTCCAGAAAGTCACAGAAAACCAAGTGTGTCCTGCATCACTTAATGTTCTCAACCTGCGGGGCTATAGATCAGAGTCAGTCCTGCGTGTCTCCCGCCGTTGTTTTTTTTTTTTTTTTTTTTTTTTTTTTTTTTTATCGGTACCTCTCATTGGACGTTAGTGCACAGTCAGCTCTGTCAGCTCTGTCAGCTCTGTCAGCTCTGTCACATCTTACATAATAAAATAGTATCACAATGAATAAAGACAAGGGGACCTACCTGGATATGCTATATGTGAAAGAACTGATGGATAAATCCAGGTTATTATCCAGTGGTAGACTCCATTTCAAACGGAACATAGATGCCCCGCATACTTAAATTTGTGCTCCAAATAAAGACTCGAGTTATGAATGAACCCACACGCGTTAGACACTCCCACATCCCACCGCCTTGTTCCCGCCGCGTCACGTGACCCTCCCTGCGTTCACTGTGTGGAATATAATGGCTGTGATGATGATGTGTGGGGGGACAGCCCTTTTTCATTCACATCTTCATGAATGGGACTTTCTGTGATCTGATTGGTTGATTGTAACATGTTACAGGGGCAGCAGTGGCCGCGTTTGTACAGGGATCTTCATCTGTGTTACCATGGAAGCTGGGCTTCTAAAAAGCGCTGGAACATCTGTGCAATGCTTAATTTTACCGAGGGGTGTCAGTGTTGTACTGAAATCATGTCAATATTCCGTTGCCCTCTGCAGATATGTGAAAGGTTATGCATCCCCAATAAATGTTGCTCTACACATGATGTGAATACCAAACTATATGACTATTAAATAGACTTTCAGGTGCAGTGTCATGACATGTCATAAATGTAGGCCTACATTTAGCCATTGACTCAATTAGTGTTCAAAAAAATGTATCCTGTATTTAACTGTGTGTAGATTTAAAATGGAATACATTCGCTTTCAACACAGGTCTATATTTGATGTTTATCATTTAAATTAAAAAGAGCCGTGTGGATATTTAACATTGCAGCGAGTGGGGTGTAAGGAGAGCACAGAGTACAGTACTGGAGGGGCTATGGCTGACGTCAGAAGTGCGTCTGTGCGCGCACTGGAGAGGAGAAGGACATCCTTTGGACGTGTTCTCGACAACAACCTGCACAGAATGTAAAACGGCATCCCTCTAGTCCTATATCAGTGCTGAATGGCCAGGCGACTGTAAAGTGGGTGCAGAAGTGATGATAATGGCCATGAAAAACGCTAACGAAAAATAAAGTTGTTATGCAAAGAAAATGTTAACTAGACTGAAATACAAACAACAGATGAAAATGATAAGCTGGTTAATGTTGAGGTTGCCGAAAGAAGAGAGAGAACTGGGGAATGACGCAATCTCTGAAGCAAAGCTGTGGTGGGTATTTCTATTTTTAGCTGGAGTGAGTAGACGCATATTAGCGGCATCTCTGTCCTCCAGCCAGTGCTGTGGCTCTAACAGACCACAAACTGTGTATACCTGTAAACTAGTGCCAATCATAAGAAGAAGAATATCAAACTACAACAACATGTGCAATAGACCCTTGCAGAATTGTTTAGTGAGTGTTGTTGTCTAGCCAAATTATAACCGAACTATCATCAATGTTTAGCTGTAGGCTTAGACTGTATAAAACTATATATGCAGTCTACAGTCTATGGTTGTAGGCCTATTTGTGCATGTCAATTGTTTCTTTTTAACTGAATACATTTTTTAAGTCATTTCATCTTAGACTAAGTATTAAATGTGGTGAGACCGCATGTATGGACAAGGAAGCTCCTACTGCACTGAATAATGCCTCAGACAAGGGAATCTTTCCGTATAGAAATGCAAAATGCTTAATCTGCATGTGTAAAGTAACTTGAGGTTACTTTTAACATTCCAGGGGTAACCAACCCCCTTGAGCAGTTTAGAAAACTGTTAGGGCTATGGCCAAAAATAAATGTCATACTTACTGATGTGTGCCAACAATATAATTAACTTTGCACGAGCCAATGACAGGCAGTTAAGAAGAAGAAGAAAAAAACGTTCTTTCCTGGTCATCTCTGTTTAGACTCCCACGATATCCTCGTAGCACGCGCACCCTGCGTCCACAAGGGGGGCCCCGCAACATAAACTCTGCTACAAATGAACCAAGGAGCCAACCGCGTCACGAGGGAGTATGTCTGCAAAGACAAACAAACAAACAAACACACACACACACACACACACACACACACACACACACACACACACACACACAACACACACACACACACACACACACACACACACACACACACACAAACAAACACACTCGTAAAATGTATAGGCTATGTGATAGTAATGGAATAAATAAGGAATAAATAAATAAACTATTCACATATTTATTGTGTTTATGTGACAAATGCCTGTTAAAAGGACTATATAAATGAAATAAAATAAAATACTCACTCACTTACTTATTGAGCCAAGCTTTTATAAGCATTACATACTTGACTTGATAAGATTTTTTTTTTTTATTTTGCCCATAAAATGAAAATGGGTTTGAGCGTTTGTTTAAAAAAACATTTCTTATACCAGTAGAAC
>KN489832.1:13475-24708 GCA_000787155.1 Scartelaos histophorus
CAATTCTCCACAAGCAGATGTGACCCTCCCCCACATGGACCATTGTTCTCCTTTAACCCGGGTCAAGATAAAGAAGATCCTTTTACTTTTTCACTTTTACTCACAGTCCACCATAGCCAATGAAACATTGTCGACTGTGACTATTCTTTGTCGATAACAATCTCGATTTCATTAGAAAAAATGCAAGTAGTAGTAAATATTAGGACACGTTAACAAGGCATAAAACATTTGGTACACATGTCTGCCTATTTGTTGCATCAAAAAGACTGTCATCATTTGGACAACAACCGTCCTTACATTATAGGTTACAGACTGTGGTTCTTACTCTCGGAATTAGGATAAAAATGCTGATGTTGTAATGGTGCAATGGTGGCGCACATATTACATATACACTTCCTCCAGTAAGCGGCGCTATGAACTCACTGCCGGAAAAGACAAAGAAGAGCGCGGGTTTAAAAGCTGCAGCGGCTCGTGCGCTCGACCCAGTTCCGCTCCCGGCCCCGATCGAGACCAGATCCCCGCCACCACAGCAGAGGTATGTAGCTTTAATTTTCTATGTATTTTACGTTTTATTGGTAATGTTTGCTATAACTTAATAGTTTGTGCGGCAGGATTTTTTTTCAGTGGCATTGAAGTGTTAGTTTTAGGAAATATCTATTAGAATAAAAAAAACCTTTTTTTTAAAAAAAAAGCATGGTCAATGATCAAGAACTCCTAATCATAATCATTATAAAGATATTGTTCAGCATTGGTCCCTCGTTTGTCTTTGTCCGAGTTAATCGGCCTTCCAGACTAGAGAAAGGGGCGCTCGAAGTAAAATGGCGCTGAGATAAAAAGCTAACACGTTAGCCACATGCTAAACGCGTGGAGGCTCGAGGCCTCGACTCAGTAAGAACGATTTAAAGTTCTATTGTTCATTTGCATTGATGCACACATGTACAATAGAAAAACTATAATATCTGGTGCATACATTTTTATTATACCCCACCTATAAGATTTCGATATATTCGGGCTGTAGACCTACTGACCTACTTTTTATGGCGCATCCTTACTCCGGCAAGTGGCAGCGGGGTAGTGCACGCTTATTTGTCTTGACTTTTTTTTTCCCCCCCTTTTTTAGTCTAAAAATGTCTGACGAAGGAAAACTCTTCATCGGAGGCCTCAGCTTCGACACAAATGAGGACACACTGGCTGCGGCCTTCGGAAAATACGGAACCATTGAGAAAGGTACGTCCTCCATTTTAGGTTGCGTGGGCGGTCAATTTTAGTAAACCGTGAAAGGTATTAACACGTGGGGTGTTTTTTGTTTTCTTTTAGTTGATGTTATTAGAGACAGAGAAACTGGAAGATCCCGTGGTTTTGGCTTCGTCAAATATGATAATGCTGAAGATGCAAAAGATGCGCTGGACGCTATGAATGGAAAGGTAAATTCAAAGCTAAACATTCAATTTCACAATTTGTCTTTTAATGTTTGTTACTGTGTTTAACCCCTAAGAGTCTTGTCAATAACTGAATGGATTTTTTGCCCTCTTTTAGACCCTTGATGGCAGAGCCATTCGTGTAGATGAAGCTGGGAAGGGCAGCCGGTCAGGTCGAGGAAGTGGATACAGTTCTGGACCCCGCGGAGGTGGACGATTCAACAGTGGCTCACGTGGAAGAGGTCGTGGTTTCTCGAGAGGTAGCAGTTGAACTGCATGCAATGTGTTGTCGGATTTCCCTTGTGCTCATAAATCATCTACTCCAGGTGGCGGATATGGCGACAGAAGCTATAGCGACAGAAGCTATGGAGACAGGGGCTTTGGTGGTGGTGAAAGGAGCTTTGGCAGTGGATACAGGAGCGGTGGAGGCGGTGGCTACTCCTCTGGAGGCAGCTACAGGGAAAATAGGTATGAATGCTTTTATCGTGATCATTTTCATGTTGCACACTGGAATACTTATTCCTTTTTCCCCCCTTTTACCCAATGGTTAGGGGGCAGGGAGGTTATGGAGACCGCTCTGGATCATACCGGGATGGATATGACAGTTATGGTAAGTATTATGACAAACTAGCAAAGTGCTCTTTTCTTGAGGCTGCAAATCAAAGTAGATTTCAAAACATCCCTGCTTTTATTTGAGTGGTGGTCATTTTTAGCTTTCAGTTGGATTCTTAGTTGCCCAGAAACTTGTCAACTCAACTGTTGTAGAAATGCATATGGTCAAAATGTCGTCTCAATTGCTCCCTCATGGATAAAAGGCTGGAAAACTCCTGGATGCAGTTTTGTTGCCTTGATATTGCTCACTACCTAGTTAGGGATGGTTTTTGACTATGGGTACAGTGGATTGTTGTAAACTAGTATGGAAATTCAGTGTCTTTACTTGTGCCCACTTCTTATCCTCAGCTTCACACGAGTAAACATCTCCCTGATTCAAGATCATCACTTGGCTGGCTGTATTGCAAAGATGCGCTCCTCAAGAAAAAAATGTCTACATGTTATTGCTGACCTTAGTTTGTAGTTCTGTTATTGTTAAAGCATCTTAACACTGAAGCCATATACTGGTCATTCCAGAACGAACCATGTTTTAATGACTTGCGTGGCCAAATGAACCATGTTTTAATGACCTACTACATGGCCATTTGTCCAGTGTTTTTGATTAGGCACCATTCCTCCTAAAGCAACACCTGTGATTATATGGAAAAGTCTGAACACTTTATCAGATAGTTACAAGGTTCCTTGGACTCCACCCATTACTTTAAAGCCCACTTTTGTTGCTGTTGACTATTAGTCCAGCAGGTTAAGCATAAGTCTTATTTTTTTGGGGGGAATCCAACATGTCCGTCCTGTTTTTAAACCATTCGAGAAAGCATTAACACCTAAAATGGACTTTAGGGTTTTTATGCCAGATTTTTTTTTTTCTCCTGAGAACCTAGGCAGTTGAGACTCCCATATGTTCAATTTTCCCAAAAAGTGAATTCCTTTCAGACTGGTGAACTACTCATCCGAAGTGGCCGGCTGTCATGAAGTTGCAAATTGCACCATGCCACAGTTTGCCCAAGGTATCTCCTGTGCTCTGCTCAACATTTGAATTTTTAAATGTGCTGTTAATGGATGAATCTTGTTTAAAGTGATCGAAAAATGTAACTTCGTTTCCTCAAAGTAGTCTCAATCGGGAACAGTTTTGTACTTTATGTTCTTTGTATTATCTATTTTGTCAGTTTGGCTTCATGGAGCCTATTAAAGACTGTGGAAAATTACTTATTCTCTGGCTTTCGATACTACTACCCAGGGCTTTACTTTGCTCTGCCCTTCTCAAAATGTTAAATTATTAAGGTAAAAAAATCTTTACAGTTTAATTTGAAAATTACTTGATTGGATGTACAGTTGCTCTAGATTATGTCACCATTGCTACACTGAAAAATGAGATTGTATAGTCATGTTAATGCTTCATTACGTCCAAGAATTCTACGTCAAAATCCTACAAGTCCTTGGGAGTGAACTGTTGCGCCTACCAACTTGTGCTGCTCAGAGATGAAAGCTGCTCTTGCCTATATCAAAAGTGGATAGTAGGCCAATGCTCGTGAGGTAATTCTACTTTTGCTTTGCTCACATCCTTCAAAGTTTTTTTTTATTTTGTTTTTTTGCCTCTTCCCCCCCCATCCCCCATGAAGTTTTCTAGTCCTCAGTTAGGGTTACTGAACCATGCCATGGCCTCAAAGATCTGATCTTAAGGAGCGTTCTGGGTTTTTTTCACCAACTAAAGATCACCAAAAAACATTGCCTTCTCAGTCATGGATAGTCACTGTTCACTGCATTAGTGTTAAGTTTCCCTGGGCCCTGAAGAAAGATGCCTAGTCTATTTACAATTTGTCTTGAGGGTAAAGACTGTTGCATGCATTTTGTTAAAATATTTAATGACAAGGCTTTTTCCCTCCCTTCAAGGGTGAGCGGTTGAACTACGGCTTGTAGTGGATTTCCCAACTTGGAGACTGAGTCCAGTGGATTTGGCAAGTCAGATGTTTGGTGGCAGGTAATATTTTTTTTGTATAAATATTGTTTACTTGCAGTTGGTGTGGCAGGTCTTAATTTAATTTTTTTTCCCCTCCCTTCTCCTAGGCCTTATAGTGCCCTGAATCTCAGCAGGCGTGTTGGGTAAAGTGGTTCAATATATGAACTACATAAAGTGTTTTGGTGGGATGGTTGGAAAGTTTTTAATTGTATCTTTTTTTTTTAAATAAAATTAAAAAAATGAACAAAGTTTCCCTGTTTATTCAAGCTCATACTTAAGTCTGTTCCGGCACTTTTGACACCATCCTGAAGTGGGGTAAATGGTCTAAGCCATCTTTTCTAGGTTATATTATAACTTCTGGGGGAACGCATGCAATACTGTGATGGATGCCTTTAACACAAAGCTGTGGACTTGTGCATAAATGGACCAGACTGTTCAAACAAATCAAGCTTAGGGTGAAAGACTTGCCACTGAAGTGCGTGCATTGAACAGGTTAGACATGAGACCTTTATGCTTAGATCCTCAATATTACACTGAATATTATACTTTCATGGTTTTTCAGATTCTTATTGTAGGAAATAGTTCTTAAGGGAATATGGGCAAAGTCAGCTGGGGACTAAGAAAAATTGGTCATAGTTTAGACATGTGGCAACTAAGCCTTGTGACACTACTGCCTGATAAGTATTGGCTTTGCATTAATTTAACATTCGGGTTAAAATGCATAAAGCAATTTGTCAGGTTAGAGAAGCAATGCACAAGACTTCATTGAATCAAGGGTGAAATCAGAGGCTAGTGTTCATAGGGTGTAGAAGGTGTGCACAGCCCCTTGTTAAATACTTGCACGTTTTGAGAGCAGTTGCAGATGCTTATTGGATCGTCATGCTCACCGCAGACTTATTTGCTTAACAGTAAACCTTCTGAAGCCAAGCCTTTATATTGCAACTCAAAAAAGGGTAGACAAGTTATACAATATGCCCATTGTAAACAATGGGAACATGTTTACTGTGCTCAGTTGTGAATTACCAGGGTGCATACAACTAGATAATAGTTAATAAAAACATGCCAAAAGATTCAGGTACAGAAAATGTATATTTTAATATTTGACATTTACAAGACAAACAGCAAAGTTCAACTCTGTGTGATGTGGTCCTTGAGGTACTACACATACCACAAGAAGCCAAAACGTTTGTGCAAAAGCTCTTCTCTTGGTCGCAGGTTGAACAGTTCATCTGGCAGAGGGGTGACCCAGCGGTCTGTGTGGAACACACTCTCGCCAACCTGGCAAAGAAATGGTAATTAAATATTGAGTGTATTTGCATGCTATCTCTAACATCCACAGGTAGTAAGAAGAGGTAAAGAAAAATTTGCAATACCTTCCAACCTAGAACATCCTTCATGAGAACAGCTTCCTCCTCAAGATTTTCCCGTAGCTTTTGTAAAGTTCTGGTGAAAACAAAATCGTAATTAAAAACAGCCTTGTATTGAGACTTTGTAAACGTTATATTAAGACATATTGCATGGTAATTTACTTGCGGTCATGTTCTGCTTGTAGAAGAGGCATTAAAGCAATTCGTGCTTCCAATTCCTCTATCTGCAAACGTCTGCAAAAACAACCACCCATGAACATTTTTTAACAGGTTTCAAGTCATTTTAGATGATATACTACACATACCTTCTTTCCCTGTTCCACTTAAAAAGCCTCCAGTAGCCAAACATCATAATGCCAATCCCAATACCAAACATGCTATACCCTGTAATATAGAATGTACAGTGTGAGCAAAAAACCCCAAAACAAAACAATTAAAGCCCAAATCTAAAATTGTAAACAGGATGCTTTTTCAGCTAAAGGGCACCTGAGATGGCGTAACCAACAAAAACAAACCGATGATTGTCTATCAGTTATTTTTGTTAACGATTGCACCTAAAAAACCAAACAGTTGACAAGCAAAACTAGGACTTGTGGCAAAGGTATTGAAAAATAGTAAGCTGTATAAATTATGCTAAGCTAACATTAGCATTAGCTTAGCTGGTTATGTGCCATTTGCCATGCAGTCAGCTCGTTTTAATGTGGGTTTTGATCCATATTTGCAATATCACGAAGTTCTAGTATTTGTACCTGAAAGACCACGTTTGGGTAAATTTCGCTTGTAGTCAATCGGACCATAACCTCCCGGTGGAGGCATGTCCTGCTTCACCTTGGACCCCGCCATCTTTCTCCGGTCCTGTTCGCTCTGCTGCTGCTGCTGCACCGAACAGACCAAGAAAGAGCTACAAGCGCCCCAAGTGCCTACGCCTCGGTACTGCATCAAGAATTTGAATACAAACTTTATTTATATAAGTGTGTACAATAAAAATAGTTCAAATGTAGATTTATGTTGTAATATGGTGATGTCTGGAATTTAGTACATAATATGAATAATCAGGTTAAACATTTGTAAATTTACCATTTGGATATTGTATGGCAAAAATCATACGATCTATGGGCAAAGTACAAACGTAATCATTAGTAGTTTTTTTTATTTTTTATTTTTTTATTTTATTTTTTTCAAACCTGTCACCGTGATGTAAAAATAAAAAAATCTGTGCCTTCCAAGTGTATAATTCTGTTATTTATTGTGGAGCTAGGAAAACAAGTAAACCAAATAAAGTGTAACATAAAATAGAATAATGCAACTATGATTGAAAAGCAGTTAACTGCAGTGACATTAAGGAAACAAGTTATGGTCACATGGTTCCCAGTATCCTCATAGTGAGAAATGTACTTTCATTTGTGCACTGGGGGCTGCTTATGCATATGCTCTGAGTTACATCAATTAACAGTATAATAAACAACACTCAAAATAATGTTACAATGTCAACATTGAGAGCAATTACAAACAACACCATGCGTTATCAGCAAAGGTGCAAAATTAACATAAGGGTAAGGGTATGCATGCTGTTAATAAATCCCCCCAAAATATTGTTTTAATTTGTGTAAACCACAAATCCCCAAATCCTGTCAAACTCTGGAAAAACAAAATAACTTACTGCAAGTGTAACTGACAAACTGAATTCAAATCCTCAACTACAGGGATGTGTTGCTGAACATTTTACAACTGAGTTTACTTGATTTATTAAACATATTGAATTAAACATCTAGCTTCAAGCATCAAAGTCCTTGATAATTTTTTATCACATGGTAGAAAAATTGTATACATGATTTTTTTCTAAAAGAGTATACAGAGATTTTAATATGGTCACTTAAAGACCCAATCTGGAGGTTCTCCAGGAAAGCCCTTCAAGTATTTGCTGCCACTGTCAAAAAAAGTGGTTTCTGTGCAGTATCCCAAAGAAGTGAAGCTAACATAATATAACTTATAACATCTTAACACATTAAAAGAATCTTCATTTTAAACATTGCGTTTCTGCATTAGTCTGCCCAAGACTTAAGGATAAAAAAATCCCTAAATGACAATACAGTGCCATTTCCATTATTTCCACGTATTGGCTGCTTGGGAGATGGATGATCGAGAGGGGATCATGTCCAGCAGGTACTCCCTCTGCCGAGCATCCACAGATGCTGAAGTTTTATGACCCGTCAAGCTTGGATTTATGTAGGCCATTGTTACCCCTGTGAACATGTAAGACTTGTGTTACAGTCATTCTCAGAAGTGTATTTAAACATAATAAATTGCACACAAGCTGCATGTTATCACAAACTTAAATTGTGGATTTAACAGTGGAACCAAGGACACTCACCACAATCATCAACTACACTACAATACAACCCTGCATACAATTGCACCAATTCATTGTCCCTTTGCTTCTTTCAGCTTTAGTTCATGCTTAATGGTTGTGATATAGGGACACATGCAATATACTGACACCAATATGATGGACCTAAATTTGAATGACGGATTTGCGAGTGCCCAGATGGTACACAGAATTGCAAAAAAAAAGCATGAATTAAGCAAAGTACAACTGCAGCAATGCTTTCAGTAAAGGTACCATGTTATATCATGGATAAAATATACTGTTTTGGAGCACCACTTGATTATTAAGCACTGCGTTTGGACTAGAAATTGCTAGGTACAGCATTGGTAAAGTCTACCTGGTTGGCTGTTGCTTTGCTTCTTCCATGCAGTGGATGATGCAATACAAGCGCTGTAATTCTTGCCGCCGCTGACTCCACTGCTGCTCACCTTTGAACTCTGGACAGACTGACGAGAAACCTGGGACTGCTTACCTGGCCGGCTGACCAAAGCGGCTGCCGCCACTGCACTCTGGAGTTGGGAGGAGGATGAGAAGGAGTGGGGAACACCTCGAACACTTACTGATGATACGCTGCCATGGGACAGCTGCCCATGTGAGCTCTGCACAAAGGTGGGAACAAGCTCAATAATTTTAACTTTGCACATCCTAAACAGGTAATTTTTTCTTCACCTGCTTGATGGAGTGATGATGAACCAGGTTTACTCCTCGACTTGATGCATGATGCTGTAAGGATGACACTCTGGCCTGAGCTTGTTTTAACTGCTGAGAGACCAGGTGCTCTGCCTTCAGTGATGCTGAACTACTGTGGGATACTGTTGAAGAAGCCTGAATAATACACTGGTCTATTTCCTGCTCCTGCTGCAGTGCTTTGACAAAAGCTGCTTTCAGCCTATTAGTATGCTCAGCTTTTAAAGCTTTTTTCTGATTCGATGACATACAGTCTTCACAGAAGACCACTCCACCTTTAGCTTTGTCTTGCCTCCAACGGCAGGTGAAATCAGTCTTGCATTGGGTGCAAACAAAGGGGTCTTGGACAATAGGTCTGCTTGAAGTAAAGCCCATTTTTCCTGTTTGTGAAAATGAATAGTTATAAATAAATAAAATAAACTTTATAAACTTGATAAACTTTTATAAAACTTTATGAGGATGCATGCAACTAAATATGCATGCATGCCTTTTCTTTACTTAAAACTGAATTATCTAAGTAAAGGAATGTTTACATGGATAGAACAATTGCTTACCTTTGTGGAAAGTATCAAGTAGATTTTGCACTACTTCTTCCAGTCCAACTAGATAGATAAATTCATTATTGGCTGCTGAAGGCAGAAAGTTAAACTCTGGTGCAGGAGGCTTTGGAGGGGGAATCTCCAAGAGTGTTTTCTCTAGTTGTTTCCTCAGGGCAAGTTTCGCTGCTGCTTGCCGACTGGCAGGAGAGTCATTTACACTGATCACTGACAATCC
The DNA here is from genome assembly GCA_000787155.1 of Scartelaos histophorus. Classification (NCBI taxonomy): domain Eukaryota; kingdom Metazoa; phylum Chordata; class Actinopteri; order Gobiiformes; family Gobiidae; genus Scartelaos; species Scartelaos histophorus. The sequence continues at coordinate 22,674 of KN489832.1, forward strand.
GCTTCCTGAAGTGGAACTTTTTATAGTTGATGAACCCTTTGAAATAAAAATGATGTGTAAAATTAAATTGCGTCTCTTTTTAGATTTCTTTCACAAGAGAAACTTCACTTCACTATAACTTTTCTGTGGGTTATCCACCTGCTTGTGTCAGTGGAAATGTTATTGCTTTGCCTTAAATGTTCCACAATAAGGAATTAAACATATCTATCTTGAAAAACATGCCGTGACTGGGGTCACCTCTCCCCAGATATGACTCATAAGTTAACCCTATGGTGTCACTTGGTTGTCTTCATGGAGATAGAAAAGTTGTCAAACATTCTATACAATGTATTAAAATTTCCAATTGTATTGGGGCACAAGTCACACCAAGGATTAAAATACTTTTTAACAAGAAAAATAAAACAACTTACTAATGCACTGGCATTATTGCCCACTCTGATGAGGCCTGACTGGACCAAACCTCTCTGACCCTGGGAGGCTGATACTGAGGTCCTGGGTCCAAGGAGCAGAGGAGGGGGTCCTGAGCCTGAATGTCCAGCTGCCATCTGCTGTTGCTGCTGCTGTCGGAGTGCCTGAATCTGCTGTGGAGACACAGAAATGGGCTAGCGACAGGGACATCACAAAGGGACATAACAGAGTGAAGGACAAGACACAACAGAGAGACCACAACGGGACAGAGAACAGACACACATCAGTCCTAGGCTAGATGCAGTAATGTTTAGCCGTTTATGTAATAAAATACTGTATTATTACAGTAGCCCCATTTCTGGGGGAACCCAGAATGTAAGAAGATTCTCCATGGCAATAGTAGTTATGTTGACTCTAACTATGGAGAAGTTATTGTCAGGGGTGTGTTCATCGTTTATGGATATATGGGCCTGGTACTTGGATGGTGCTGTAATATAGCAGCACTTGCTCTTTGTGGCCAGCCCTCCCTTGCTCAGACTAGTGTCTTCTGTTATTGCGTCCTTGAAGACATTTGCCTTCAGTGCCTTGGGTACATTGATGTGTTGGTGAGAGTGAATGCAGAACAACAGTTAGACATTTCCTCATGGCTACAATTTAGTATGCTTGCAGAATTAATTATATCATGTATTTTCATTAAAATGCACAAACTAAAAACAAATAATAACACAATATACAACAACAACAACAACAACAAACTCTGAGCTGTATATGACCTGCTCTATGAAACACGGCCTATATATTCAAAATAATAATAATTTTAAAAATATATATTATTGATATATATTGATAAATAAAAGGGTGCTCAATTCACCTGTGCTCCTCTGACAAGAGGTGGCATGGTACCCTGGGCGCTGTGTTTTGATATATGCTGCCCACCTCGCACTAGTGGTGGTGGAATGACTGTGCCTGAGTTACGACCCGTCAAAATCTGCAAAAGATATGTAACAGGTTAAGAAAGTGCAATAGTACCAGGTAACAGGACTTTCCACACTTACATGCTGTGAGCCTTTGCCGCTTACTGTAGTTCCTCGAATAAGAGGAGGAGGAGCTGAGGATCCAGTCAAACCTGAGGTCTGATAAAAATAAATAAATAAAATTAATAAAATTACAATAACTAAATCATGTAAAATTATGCAGTTAATGCATAAATTTGCCTTGTGAATAGTATCCCTCTGTATTTGGCTCTGTCGAAGTTTCTTTAGAAGAACCAGTTTGGCCTCCTCTAGCCTCAGCTCCTCCTTCAGCTGCTTAATGATGCGCCCCCTTTCCTCCGCACTGCTCTTCTGTACTCAAAAAGACCACAAAATCAGTAACAGCAGACTAAAGGCACAAATGATTGCAAGCTACATACCATTAGTAGCTCTGTGTTCAGCTCGTTGAAGTGATTCAGGCCATTTGTTGGGGGGCTTGGCGACTCGTTATCTGATAGAATGATGACATCATCATCTTCAGGAGACGGAGGCAGTTTCTCTCTTTTAACACTACATGCAGGACATACAAATTACAGACTGTATAGCAAAGGAGAAATTCAATTTGAACATTTTTTTTTTTTTTTTTTTTTTTTTTT
>KN489832.1:24718-38867 GCA_000787155.1 Scartelaos histophorus
AGCTGCTTCTTCAGTCTTGGTCATAATGCTGGAGGACACTGCCTTATATCTGCCAGAGGGGAGGAACTAACTACACTGAAACTATTCTGAAACTAACACACCTACTTGTTTACAGTTTCTGTTTGTTAGCTACCCCTATTGAACTGCTGTTGAGTGTGGGGTCATATTAGCGTAATCATTCATGCCCATAATGGTGCTTTCACAAATCTGGACTTGATCTGGCTATCACTATTGTTTTGATTTAGGTTTAAGGATGGAGTTATAAATGGGAGACAGATGATGTCTGAGGCCTGAGGAAGGATGGGTTGTCTTTCCAAAAAAAATAGCCTATTTAACTGCCCTCTCAAACCAATGCTTTTCTCTAGCTAAGTAACTCACTATCTTCAAAGGAATAGCTTGTGGCTTTTAGATGGAGATGTACGGCAGACTGAAGTCCACTACTGCTCTCCCGGTGTTGGTACATCCTCTTATGAAGTGGCTGTTTTGTTTCTCCAATGTACTGCACACTGCAGTCTTCACTACACTGAATGGAGAAGACCACATAGCTTTGTTTGTGGCTCATTGTTTTGTCCTTTGAGAGGACTAGTTTCTCCTTTAAAATGTTTGTGGGTTTGAAATAGACTGGGATTTCATGTTGTCTGAAAATCCTTGTCAGGTAAGGAATAGTTACACCTTTTCTTCTGGGTTCTGATTCTCTGCTGTCTTGTTTTTTAGCTCTCCTTGTTCTATTGAAAGCCAATTTTGCCCAGAGAGAACTAAAACTTGCTCGAAATTTGTTTAAATACAACCTATTTCCAGTTGAGAAGAAACTACAAGCAAATCCACGGCTGTGCAATGGGTTCACCGCTCTCTCCTATTATTGCTAACTTGTATATGGAACAATTTGAACACAGTGCCTTGGCCTCATATCCAGGCACTTCACCGACACATTGGTATCATTATGTTGATGATAACTTTTCTAAATCAAAATTTAAGATGTGGAACCTTCTACTATAATCTTCTATATTCTATATTATTATTAATGCTGTAGATCCAAACATCACATTTACTCGTGAAGATGCCAAGGAGAACATATTGGCTTTCTTAGATTGTGCAGTAATGATAGCAGAAGTCCAGTGACTCCAGATAGAGGTCTTCAGGAAGCCCCCACACACTGATCAATATCTGCTTTTTGATTCACACCATCTACTGCAATACAAACCTGGAGTTATTCGGACATTATAATACAGGACCCAAGTGGTTCCAACAAGAAGAAAGAAGAACAACATGTACAGAAAGCCCTCTCTGTTTGTGGATATCCAAAATGGGCTTTCAATAGAAAAACGTGAGAACACAGAATCAGAACCCAGAAGAAAGGTATCTATTCCTTACCTGGCTGGTGTTTCTGAAAAATCTATAGAAGATTTTCCATTCTATTTCAAATAAACAAACACTTCATTCAGTCTAGTGAAGACTGCGGTGAGCACCATATTGGAGAAACAAAACAGGCACTTCATAAGAGGATGTACCAACACAGACGGAAAAACAATAGTGGAAGACAGTGAGGTATAAACAATGGGGAGCCAGGTCAGGTCCAGAGGTGTGAAATCATCCAGTATGGTCCTGAATGATTATGCCAACATGACCCCACACTCAGTGGACTTCAATAGGGGTAGCTAACAAACAGAAACTGTAAGCAGGTAGATTAGTTTCAGTGTAGTTAGCTCCTCCCTTCAGACAGATATAAGACAGTGTCCTCCAGCATTCTGACCAGAACTGAAGAAGCAGCTTGGCTGAGGTGCAAAACGTATTCGACCAAATAAACTTTTGACAAGTTGACAAAGTGAATTTGGCATGGATTCTACCTGGATGACTGATGGATTTCCCACACATACCGACTGTATATTATTATAAAACCAGTTTGCCTTCTCCAAACTAGCAATACATTTTAACTAATAATGTAAATACACATTTGTGGTAGGAATGCACCCATTGCACTGTGTAAATTCGTACCCCTTATATAAAACCTTCATTTAAGATAAGCTGCTAAACAATCACACATTTTTCACCTATACACATACTTATACACGTAGACAATGCATGTCTGTCAAAATCAGAGATGAGAAATTTGATTACATTTGTGTATACAGTATGTTAAAGGAGTAGGTAGGTCTGTGAACAGTTATGTACTTCTCTTTCACCTTAGGAAGAGATTAAATGTATAGTCCTCTGAATTCTGTCTTAGTTTTTGGATGTGATATGTTTATAACAGAGTACCCATCTGCATTGTTTAAGCAAGAGTAAGTAAGTAAGAGTATGTAACATACAGAGAAGCTATAGCTGATATAGCTAATTAATCACTTCTCTTCCAGAGAAGTCTCAGACACATCATCATGTGACAAACTTTTTCCTCTGCTCCCTAAAATATAGTAACCATGGCCACAACCAGCTGAAACTGGTTTGGAAAATGCAACTTGTGTGTGAGTTTTGGGGTTCTGGTGGTGACTCGGTTGAATCCAGATCACAAATATTACTTACATTACTTACATACAGCCAACTGTGTGAGTAAAGTTAGAAGCCCAGAGGCAGATCATATATTATGAATGATTGCCCTGTGTTTATTGTCCCTTTAACACATTCGAGTCCTTAAAAGTTACAAAGTTACAGATTGGATTTCAAGTATAGAAAAGCAAACATACTGTTATTTTGTCCTCAGTCATTTAATTATTAATTAAGTTAACAGACCACTTGTAATTTTGCCCTGAACTTACTCTCACTATTAGTAGTCAAAGCAAACACCTGTTTCTTACCCTTTACATGTGGTCATATCCACAGGCTGGTCAGCAGCCTGAACTTCAACTTTTATGGTGGCCTCCACCTCGCCTGCAGAAAACATCCCACCAGTCGCCTTTGGTTCCTTTTGTCGAACTCGAGTCCTCGTATCTGTGGTCTTTTCTCTCCTTCTCTTACTTGGGCTGTCTGTGCATTCACTCTGATTGTCCGAGCTGGCCTCATCTTTTGGTCTTGGTGACAGCTGCAGTTGGTCATTCTTTGCTGGTTGATCATCTAAAGGTAAAACTAAAGACAATGATGTCTCTGCAATGATGTCCCGACGGTGCTCTTCTTTCTGTGCATTGTCAGAAATACTGTCCTGGGATTCAGAGTTGTTTGTTGTGTCAGGTTTTGTTTGTGTCTGTGAAGTGGGCTCCAGTAAGTCCAGTTTAGGCTTTTTGTGTTCATTGTCAGTATTTGAGGTCTCTGTAGAGGTGATTTCTCTCTCAAGCGCCCTCTTCTGGCTTCGAGTTTGACGGACAGCCTCTTCAGACATCCCCTGCACAAAAAGACAGATGATTTAATAAAAGCACAATAATTTGATATTAATAAATTAACTCTAGTGCTGGGTAATGCTTCTTTTTTTTTTTTTTTCAGAAGATTCAGAAGTGATCATATTTAACCCATTGGTCACTGGTGGAATATTGAATTTAAAATAACATTGCAAAATTTAACATTTAATATTATGTGGCTAATTTCAGAGCCATCAGTGCTGACCTGTGCTAAACTTCTTTTCTTTTCTCAGTGAGGCACATGCGAAGGAAGGACACATCACTTCAAAAACTTCCTGTGACTGCAAAGAGCAGCCTTTCTTGCATCTTCAATGCAATTTCCAATGCAAGAAAGTGGGGTAAATAAAAAATGTTTTTCTTCTAAACAAATTGTTTTTGCCCAGCCAATCAGTTTTCCCCTAAAATTCAACCCTTTGGAGCACAGACAAATGCCTGGACTCTTTGTGAACCTGAGGCTCAGTAGTTTTGGCCTCTGCTGTCTGATCTACTCTATTAAAAAATATAAAAAAAATTGAAAAAAAAATTCAAATCCTGCCTGGATTTGAACATTTGTCCTGACAATTCCATGGCAAAGCTGAAGCATATTTCACAAAAAATTAGATTTTAATTAATTAATCATTACATTTATATAGCCTCTTTCAAGACATCCAAAGCATTCAATTTACGCTCTGTGGTGGCAAGCTAGTATAGTATAGTATAGTATAGTATAGTATAGTATAGTATAGTATAGTATAGTATAGTATAGTATAGTATAGTATAGTATGTATGTATGTATGTATGTATGTATGTATGTATGCATGCATGCAATGCATGTGAGTGAGTGTCAGAGTGATTGGTGGTAGTTGGAAGGACCGATGAGGCATGGCTTTCGACAGCCACGCTTCTGTCAGTCTGCCCCATGGCGACTGTAGTTACAAAACAAAGCTTACCACCAAGTATAGATAATAAATAATACATTTCATTAATTAATGATAATAACATAATACATCTACATGTCTGACACGCTATGAATACATATTTTAATACACCCACTTTGTATCATATTATTTTCTATCTGCTGGCCATTGATGATTAATGCGACATTAAAACATTAAAAACAAAATCACACAATTCATGCAGACTAAACAAATATTGACAATTTTTTTTGTTTGAAGTTCTGCAACCTACTGACCTCAGAGCACTTATACTAGACTACCAGTAAAACGACACTGTGGCTTGTGGAGTTCTATAGAAAACATAAGTGTCTGGTTAAAAAAGTGGAACTATTAACCTAGTAAAAGGTGACTAATTGTCTCTGACATGATTGTACTTCCTGTTCTTTGATAAAAAGGATAAACAAAGGTACATACAGAATATGACCCATGATGATGCCAGTCATTTTATAAAGAAAGATCACTTTTTAACTTTTACATTTTCTGACATCACAGCGAGACGACATGACCCTTACTAGGATTCACAAAGCACTTTGCTTGAGAACTGGTTCAAACCGGTTGGCCTGTGTGTGTGTGTGTGTGTGTGTGTGTGTGTGTGTGTGTGTGTGTGTGTGTGCGTGCGTGCGTGTGTGTGTGTGTGTGTGAGACTGAGACCGGGAGCGTAGCTGAAGCTAGTTTTAACCCTCTGAGTGCTGAAGGAGACACTGGACTACATAAGGACTGCTCTCACAGTGCACTCTTCCTGTACACTAGTATGTCCATTATACCAAACAGCATCAGGATGCTGATACTGTTTGAGGACAATTTGGTTGCATGTCACAGTGTGGCAAACTAAAATTAGGAGCATCTGTGTCCCACGATAAGGTTGTTGAATGACAGATTTAGCTATAGAGAGTAGTAAGATGGTACAGAAATGGACCCCACACCTCCTGAACCTTACACAGACACTGACCCTATTTTGTAACAGGAATGTGAATGGCAGGCAGGGTTCATATTTCATCTCCATGGCACTTTAGACACACGTTCGGGCCTACATTTGAGACCGTGCCATCACTCCAGGGTCATGACATCACACAGACATCACAGGACAATAATACAAAAGGAAAGAAAAATACAGAAGAAGCCCCACACAAAATAATATGTCAAACAAAGACATACAACCAGTTGTGGTTCATTGTTTGTGAAATTGAACCAAACTTGTGAATGTAGAAGAAAATTGTAGGGATGCACAATTCCCCTTTCTCAGTTCTGATACCAATTTCAATGCCATAGCTTTAAGTATCTGCAACACCTGATATCAATCAAGACCAGTGCAAATACTTTATTTTCTGAAAACAAAAATAAAACAAGACCAAACTGAATCAAACACATTATGTCGCTGTTATTTATTTATTTTCAGAATTTTGGATAAAATAATTACTCAACCTTTTTGGGCCAGCTACATCCAGTGAATTGTCTTATTACATTTTTTTTTTCCAACAGGATATCAGCTGAACAGATATTTGGAGGCAGATATCCAATCCATCAGATTTTTCAGTATCTCCCACATAAATCCCCATAATCAAAATAAAATGAGTAATACAAAGTAAGTAATACAAATTTTAACTGAGGAACACCAAAACTACATGGTTTGACCATCTACTATCTAAAAATATGAGTATGAAAATCACTGTTCTTTAAATCTCATGCAGTATTGCATATTCATGGTGGCTACCTTGCCTAAGGACACAACAACAGTTTTTGCCATTGCCACCCCACAGTGGCACCTGGAATCCCCAGCAGTCTCCCATCCAAGTAGTAACCAGCCCTGGCCCTGCTTAGCTTCTGACAAGATCAGGCTTTGACAAGGAGGTTTAGCCACAACTTGGACAGGATGCTAAAGTTGCAAAATGAACCTCACTGCCAGTTTCAATGCTCAAATCCAGTTGGTTTAAACCTCAAAAGATTCTCTTTCATATGAACCCTCACATCCACCTCCAGCATCCAGTCATTAATCAGTGCCTCTAATTCTGCAGTATATGCTGTCCATAAACTGAGAATGAAAAAAATATCTATCTGTCTTCTACCTGCAGATTAACACACTGACAACAAAGATTTATTTGTAACTGTTATTTATCTGAGGTAAAAGTAGTACAATTTTTTTTGTTTTTAATGTTACGAGAACTTGACAGGACATCTTCCGCATTTCAAAAACACAGGCTATTAGAGGCTGTGGTTGGATCATCTCAAGTTTAGACCATAGACTGTATAAAGAAGTGCATTTAGTGAGTGTGACATCACCCATAGCGTTCAGCTCCAGTCAAATGAAGCTCACGATGCTAGTGATTACAAGAGCAAATTTCTAATTTGGAATACGCCAGCTGGCTTTGTCCATTAATATATATAATTATATTGTTTTAGATGGAGGTTTTTCTCACTCTGTGGTCTGATTCTAGACCCTTCTGGATTAGACCTGAATGTAGTAGAGGCTGACTGGTCAGGCAAGTCACACAAATGTATATTAAGTTACAGTAAAGTTCACAAATCAACTTTTCAGGTTTGTAACAATAATAACAAAATGTATTTATCTGTGACATAAAATCATTTGTTGAATGATTGTGTAAACATGCAGCCATATTTTTGGTGTAATTTGATACAGAGACTGCGGCAACTTGGAAAAAAATATCGGCTAAATTAGGGGTCACCAATGTAGTAGCCACGGTCAGGCAAAAGCTTACTCAAAGATGCATACTTTGCTAAAAACCAAGCTATCTAAGGGATGGACATGGACAAAAGAAAATTGTAAGCCTCATTTAATGAAAATGGTATAGTTTTCAAAACACACACACACACACACACACACACACACACACACACACACACACGTTATGTGTAATATATGGTCAGCACTATAGTCACAGATCTTTATACTTTCAGAAAAACATGGCATGCTTTGACACCACTCTGTACTGTACTGCTAAATACTCTTGTGTGCATGAACTTAATGGATTTAGTATTGAAATTTGTTATTATACATTTTGTTCATTATACACTGCAACTCTGATCTAAAACTGTTCTAATTAAGAACACTGTAGCAAACAACGGATTGTCATTGTCACTGACTGTCAGGGATGTGGGTGGGGATGAGAGGTACGTGAAAACATGTCTCTTGCCTCAAATAGGGGATTGTAAAATTACTCAATTGCCTGACTCAATCCAAAATACAACTTTAAATAAACTAATGATGAGAGGAGGATTTGGCTGAAGGCCTCTACCCAGAGGTCCATACACCCTGCAGGCTCAAGTAGCCCCTCACATGCCTAACCTCTATCCAATGGTCCTTAATAGTAAGCACTATTCAGAAAAAAACTGAGACCATACCAAAAGAGCAAGTCTGTGATGTTCTGAATGCTTTTTTCAAGATAATGTTACAAAATGTAAGATGATTTACATTAAAAACATGCCTTATCCATAACCGATGTGTTATGGGGGTCTAGACATTGTACAAATTGACAGTTAATATCTATCTAATGTTTGTGTTTAATATGGGCTCGAACTTGCCCCCGATCTTAGCTCTAGCACAGGTGTGGGGCATGGAGCTTTAAACAATACGTGTGCAGTCCTGGAATCTTAGGTGGAGTGGAGCAGACAGAGGATGTGGTGTGGGTGTGGTGTATTCACTGAATTGCCAAAATCATAAAAATGAATTTCAAACTAGTCCACTGAAAAACAACATGTAACATGCTCAAGACGTCTTTTATTTGGAAATATATTAGGATGATAAATGACATCTGGATGCCCTCCCGCAGCAGTCGACAGCCCCCTGCTGGATCAGCACTGCTCTATAGTTTGGTTTGATCTGGAACTGTACAAAAGCTGCTCATTCACATGAGGCAGTTTACAGCGATATGCTAAAGTTTGTTTTCTTACCCTGTCTGCGGTCCTAATGATGCAATGTTAGATTTCCTCATATTCTCGTGTCCTTTCTGTCATCAGCTCTTTATTTCATTTCATGACCAAATTATTCCCATTGTGCTGCTTTGGTTAGTTTATAAAATTAATCGCCAAAACTGTATATGGAACCAACACCGGACGCAGAGATCAGCGCATACACTGACAGCTCGTCGCTGTGGCGGAGCAGACGCACACTTCTGGGTATACGTCCTGCAGTCAGAAGAGGTTTGTATAGCCGGCCTTACAATGTTGCATGTGCATGAGAGGTACATGTTCAGAACTCAAACCCAGTCTGTCATGGCCCATTCAAAAGTCTACATTACATTACATATTGCATCGTGGGGCTCAGTTTTATTGTACCCATATATAACTTTTCCCCACAGCCATCTTTGCTGCCTGGAAATGAGGCAAAGATTGCAGACATTACCCACACTAGCAGTGCTTTTAAATGTTACAACGGTCACAGATTGGTTCAGATGTCATGACCATATATGTACTTGTACCTTCCCACTCCAGTCTCCAGCAGCAAAGTACAGCCCGACCTGGACACACCCTCATGTTAACGCTAGGCGCTAGTGCTAGGATTGGGGGCAAGATCGGGCCCTATCTGTTTTAAAGGGACAGTAAGATTGTGAATTAAAATGTCATAAACAAGACATATGTTCTGTGTCCACAAGCTATAGAATCAAATATAGCAGGTGCAAGGTGTAAACAGTAGTAAAAGACATATTTGTTTTTGGCATAAATGGAGCGTGCATCTCTCTGACTGGTTAATCTGCCTATCAATCACACCCTTTGTAATCCGAAAGACAGGACACAGGACTTAATCCATTCCTTGTAAAGTTTAACTACAAGCTAGTTAATTCCATATAAAATAAAAATAAGGAAATAAATAGAATAAAGTAAGCATTAAAAACTGAATTATTAATAAACAGTGGACAAAGGCAAAAACGGATTTTAAAAAGTGTAATTAAGTTGTTTTTACAGTGTAAACAGAGAGAAAAATAGTGAGGGATATGTTGGTAGAAGTATGTTTTGGTGGAGACTGTGGATATGTCTACAGCCAGACGCTCTTGAATGATGAGAGAACTTAGGACATGGTTAAAACGACAGTATAGTTGATTTTCTATAATATGTCCCCATGAATGAAAACTGAAATGGACATAGATTGTCACTGTCATGAGGCAATAACAATATTCTATCTTTGTATTTGAAAAAGTTGCATAGGCTTGACCTATGACCTCGAAGTCATGTGCAGCAGCTTAAAAGTACACACACTTACAGAACAGGGAACGTTTATGCAACCACTCCGGATTCATAAACAATAAAAGAGAGGATTTCTAGAAGGAAATTACAATATATAAAATCTGTAAGCCTGTTTAACAGCATTGCTCTTGCGATATAAATACATAAAACATGTTTACGAACATGTCAACAGTGAAGCCATTATTAGCACTACTAACAAACTATAAAACTGTTATTTGTAGCCTATAACCAAGGCCTAATAACATAGCCCATAGGCTATAGGCCTATATTTTCATACTGTAAAATAGAATTGAAAGTCAGCTAGATCTGTGTTTGGTTTCATTTATCAAATACAATTAACCATAAACACATCTGGCACCATTTAATTTTTAAAGACCTATATTTTAAAGTATATTTTGAATTATTACAAATATCTTGGATGTATTTGTTTGCAAGAATTATGCAAACTTGCAACCCAGCCCAGGGAGGAATAATAATAACCACGTTGTTGGGACCACTTTCAGAAGCTTTCACTTTAGTCTGTTTCTGAAGACAAGAAAGACGCTAAATTATGTACCAGGTTTCAGAAATATTTACCAGTTTGAAACATCTATAACTAACAGTAAAAGAATCCACCATAAAACTGCTCTCAGCTCCGTACAAACAGACAGACAGACAGACAGACAGACAGATAGATAGATAGATAGATAGATAGATAGATAGATAGATTATGAGCATTCAAGAATAATGTGGTCTTGTCACGTGAACGCAACCTATGAAAGATCACTGTAACTTCATTCATTAAGGATATTGTTTTTGTTTCAACCAGACTTTTAAAGAGGAGCAGAGAGGTACCGGCGGATGTCTGAGTGTGTATGTGTGTGTGTGTATGAGTGTGTATGAGTGTGTATGAGTGTGTATGTGGTGTGTATGTGTGTATGAGTGTGTATGAGTGTGTATGAGTGTGTATGAGGTGTGTATGTGTGTATGAGTGTGTATGAGTGTGTATGAGTGTGTATGAGTGTGTATGAGTGTGTATGAGTGTGTATGAGTGTGTATGTGGTGTGTCTGGGCCAGAGGAGTGCGCGCCGTGCGCGTCAGCGTGTTCAGCTTTAAGAGGAGGAAGACTACGGTTGTCACAGAGCGAAGTAGGAAGATTAGCTCCCAGATAGCACCAACACTGGTGCCACGGGGCTTGAGGCGGACAGCGACGTCCACCATTACCAACACCACCCACTGGCCATCCAAACTCCAGCCAGCCTCCAACTGTGCCTGTTCACACATGTGCTGCCAACCGGCTTTTTCATTACGGACCGAAACTCTAAAGAGCTCAGCATGTCATTAGTTAGCGAGCTAACATTAGCTTTATCGTAAAAACAAAAATATCAATCTAGCTTGAGTCTATCCTCGTTACGTCTCGCTAATAAATGTTCTATTAAGACTTAGAGTCTATGTCAAAGTGGCCCAAAACTGCCGTTACAGGATTGACCCACACGACTAGAACCGAGCCCGAATTTGTGACCTGGCTGCCCCGCGATGCGGGACGGTTTCCGTCTCGAAAAGCATAGTCTATCGACTACAAACTTTCACCATACATCCATAAAAGTCCCACAGAGAGACATCCACTAAACTGTTTACCCTCCAGAGTTAAAACCTTTGCTTCGGAACTCATTAATTTCGGGCCACGAACTGAGATCGCCGCCGTCGAGCCGCTGGCTACGGCTCGTCCTAATCCTTACCTTTTAACGACGGCTCCTCACTAGTCCAGACATCAAAGTAAGAAGGTGGCACTGGACGTACAAAAAGCATAACATTTTGATAGAACAAGCCCCCCTCCCCTTCCCAACCTCAACCTTTGGCTCTGCAGACTAGTGTTACTTTTCAACAGCCCATCAGCTTCTTTATCGTCACAGATAGGTGGAGGAAGACCTGGCTCCTCTCGACGCGTCCGAATAAAAGGCTACCCTCGATCCACTCACTAAAAACTTCAGCTTCCTTTCAGTCAACTTACTTGTTCGCTCTGTCACCTCTTCTTTATCGATGGAAGACCAAAGAATGTGTAATCTGCTGTTAACCTCGATAAATCGGTGTTTTTGAAATCCAGGGGATATCCTCTTTTTTCGGCCCTCCCCACTGCCGCGTCTGTTGCCAAATAATGCGCCTCAACACACATGGAGCCGCTGCGTCCTCTTAGTGGGCATGCGCACCTCGGCATACCAGGGCGACCGGATCACATTATGGAGTCCACTGACCACAAGGGCCAAGACTGGGGGACCACGCCAGGGGCCAGTAGGAACTCTTGCGGCTGTTTGCTCACTGCCCTTTCCTGGGGGGCACAATACTTTGGTCATGAAAACTAAATACACCATCACCAAATCAGCTGAGCATCACTTGTGCCAGGGAAACACCTTAAATCACTGGTCTGCACAAGCTTAAGGTTTTTACTCCCAAAATGTCTAGCCTGTGATAGAAAAGACTCGTCAAGAGAAAAAAATCTGTCAAACTTTCTGTCAAACTGTCTTCAGTATGACACTTTTATGGATTCAGCCATAAACTCACACTGCAGGTTGGATTACTATGTTAGAAGTTTCAGAATCGGCTCAACTACATCTCCAGCTGTCTCTTTAATGAAGCATCACATCCTTTCAAAGCACCTCTGTGAACTCAACTAATCCTTTCTTATCCACAAACAGAATAAAACACTCCATGTGTTCGTTTGTCCCATTAAGAGTTCCAATTCTCTGACATTTGGTGCTTGACATTTGGGGGCAGAGGTGTAAATATGTTGACATCATTCTGCATGGTGTAAACACATAAATAGTTTTAAACTCTTTTAGATAGCCTTACACATTATTTGGCTTTCCAACTATTCAGAGATCAGGTCCAAAAGGTCTAAGGTCTAATCCCATAGGATCAAGGACCACCGTAAATTCAATAAACTAAATAAGCCCAAACTTACAACAAATAGCAAATAAATGTGCAATAGATATGTTATTCCATGTAAAACACATTAAGACACAAACACTCTCTATGCTCTATCATCACTGTGCCATAAGTTTTCATGCATCTGTAAACAGAGTCAGAACCAAAATGACAATGACATCTCTGTCTTCAAAAATGTATGAAGGATTGAAAAATATTTACTTTCAGTTTCGTTATGTAATTCATAATATATCTCAGTTGAGGTCACTGAGTCTGTGGCATTATGAAGGGTCAAGGTATCAGAGCAGAGGAAAGCAGTATTACCCTATAGCAGAAGAGATCAGTTGTTAACTTATGCTTTGTTTCATCAACAGTATACTTTCTGGAGTTAAAAAAGATTTTCCTGTATAAGCTAGATGCAACAAGGTGTAACTTTTGTTTTAGATTGTCTGCCCATCTGCTTGTGGAAATGTTATAACTTACATCTTAACAGTAATAATAATATTAATGCATTAGATTTATATAGCTGCCAATCTGCACCATCTGTCCCTCTGACAGCACACATACCACTTTCATATGAGACACGGGTGAAGAGTCATGGCTAAAAAAATAGTTTTGACACTGGCACCAAACTATGACACCTGGTATTCCCTGTGCTCTCCCATTCAGGTATTTCTGAGATCTGACTAGACTATAACAAGGAGGTTTGGCCCTTATGGCATTAAATTTATCTCTGTCCGAGCAGGCGGCACCAACAAGACAAGTTAAAGCTTGTTGGAAAGGTAACCACTCAAATTATGTACATTTTTCTGTTGATTCATGAGCAACAAAAATAACAAAATCAGGGGGCTCCAACCTTTTTCCTCCAGTGAGCTATTACAAAACAAATAAATGTAATTAATTTTAGCATTCACAAAGAAGTTGAGTATACATAAAAACCATGGAAAGCTTTAGATGGGGAACAGTTAGATGTTAATAAAACATTAACCATTATCTATTTATTAGTGCACAGTTAGGCAAAATTATACATTCAAAATGATATTTATCAAAATCAACGCAATGCAGAATTCAGAAATTCCTTCTCTGAAGGGGCTGGAGAACTACTGGTGAGAGACCCATAAACTAAATGAGTAAATTAAAGATGAATGAAGGCTGTATGGTTGGATAAAAAGTTGATAAATAACCAATAAGCAGGTTCAACATATGAATTTCACATCAACATTATACAAGACCACTGCCCGCTGATACATGAATAAATGAACAAGACCATTTAGAGATTTATCCAACCACACCACAAAATCAACATCACATCAGTCAGCCTCATACAAATGGTCTTCCTGTCTCCATCTCACCAAAACTACAAGACCTGAATGTGGTATAGTGGTGTTACCCCAACTTGCAAGAAATTTGTTGCAGCATTTTTGAAAATGGTAAGAAAAAAGTGATGATTGATCAAAAAGCTCCTCATGTCTTTTAAATAAGAACTTTAAAAAAATTTTTGTCAAATTGTCAATGGTCTGTGGAACAAAAGAAAAATCTACCTGTGCAATTATATTGATCAGTTTTTGTTCACATGAATAAGACTATAAGTATATATAGTATATTTATGTTTACAATGAACTCACAGTCACCTGCAATATAGCCTCTGCGTTCCCCCTGCAGTTTACAGAGCTACAGTGGAGGACACTGACAAACAGTCAGATTAAAAACGAATGGGACTGGCTCATATTAGCAGTGACAGATGGGTCTGCTTTTCAAAATATATCATCTTCTTCTTCTCCTCATTATTATTAT
>KN489834.1:0-19443 GCA_000787155.1 Scartelaos histophorus
GAAACCTCGAGGAGAACCACAGCACACCACTTACTGTTGTCATCTATAAGCAGTGAGTAAGAAAGTTGCAGGTGTTAATTAATGTTACATATTTGGTTGTAACATTAAGAACTGAGCCAGCAAAAGTTCAACTGAAGACCGGGTCACAGTCTAAATTCAACAAGGTTATATCAGGATGAGGCTGGGAGCATTAAACAGGGTATTTTAGTTGCTTCCTATGCATTGTTTGATGCTTTGAAAACAAATCGGAAAACACAATTCAGTCACAGCGCTGGAGTAAATGTCAATAAGCATAAGCTAAACCGAGGTAGCATATGCAGTGGTAGAGCGTGTGCTGCAGAGTGCTTTTGAGGTGAGCGCGCAGACAGGCCAAACCCTGCTCAACAGCGCTGACGTCAGACCCAAACGCCTGGAACACTTCACAGATGTTCCACTTCCAGGAAATGTCTGCTTTTCATTAGCTCCTATGTTGTGAGTAATCCAGAAACTATCAGTGTCTATTAAACATGCTGGAAATTTCTCTTTATATGTTCAGCCCAAACCAATCTATGTCACCAGTGTGGTCCTGGAGAAGTATTTAGTGCCCGAAAGAAGTGGGAATTTTTAACAGCTCCTTTTTCTTTCTTGTGCAGGAAAAGCTGGAGTGGACTCAGTGTAAAGTCGGCTTATGTAATGTGTTACTGTGGTTAACTTAGATCATATTATAGTGTGGAAAAAGCAATAACAAATTTAGCAAAACAATGTCAAATGTGATTGATTTTTAAAGCTTTTATTATTAGTTTTCTTATGTTTTTAGTTGTTTATGTACTGATCTTGATGCTTGTATCTACTAAGATGTTATTTCTTTGCCTGGGATGTTTGGCATTGAACTTACCCCCATGGAGATCAGGTCAATTCATATGTTCAAGTGCATCAACAAAATGTGCACAAAAATACATGTATTTTTGATCATGCAATGTCCATTACTTGCACAGAGGAAGCAGCGGTTTGCAGGGAAAAGACATTTAATATGAAAACTTATAGAAATATGAAAACTTATAGAAAAAATAAGGTAACTTGCAGCCTTAAATAGGGTGTCCTCGACAAATAGACAATTAAAACAAGAAATTAAAGCACATGTTATTGTTCAGCCTGGAATGTTCAAGAATATGAGTATACTGCACCTAAATACAGGTCATATCTGTGATTAGGTGACCTTGTTCACAGTAAAAATTAATTTTATTCATATATTTAGCCATAAAAATAACAATTCTACAAGTTTGTATACACTAAAAAACAACAGTGATACAGCTTATGATTACAATGACCATACACCACAGAGGGGATCTACAAACTAAAAATAGTAAACTATTAGCAGCCCTAAAGTCCTCTGCAAAGCTTCTAAGTTGCTTTATTGTCGGTAATTGATTTGAGCAACACTTGGGCATTTCTATTAAATTTCCCACAAGGACGAGCCGCGCGCACTACCAACAGGGGGCGACGCCGAGGAGTCTTTTTGAGGAGTCAGTGGGCAGCGAGGTCGGCGAGGTCTGTCTGGTGGTGGGCAGAACAGAGCCAGCACCGCAGCGTCAGGGGGGAAGAGGCAGAATGTGAGTGGGAGAGAGAAAGAGAGAAAAAAACACTAAACAGAAGGTAAGGCTGAGTAGGGGGCCCTGAAAAACGCGATGTGCTCCTCACCGTAGAGCCTCTTGCATAAGCGCAGGTGTCAGCAGGTGCATGGGTGCTAATATGAAGTACATTGGCATCTGTGTGGGTATGCATGTGTGAGTTTTAGTCCCCGAGGACAGTTGGGCTCCCTCATTACCAACGGTTTCCTGCAGTCCGGCGATAATGAGGAGGCGCACCGTCACTGTGGTGATCAAGGTCAAGGCTAGGCCAATGCACGAGCGCTGTACATTCACCGCAACTGGATACACCGACGGCGACATTTGTACCCGAGTAACAAAGGGGAAAAAAAAAAAAAAACATGTGGGGGAAAAGAGGCGGAGCTAAAGGATGAGAGCGGTTTCATAAGAGGCGTGTGGGTGTGATGTTAAATCCCCGAGAAAGACGGGGAAGTGAAGAGAGAGACAAAAAAAGAGAGACAGGTAAGCGCCAGGTATAAGGAAAAAGACAATATTATGATGAGGGGATGAGGAGGTGCACGGGGGGAGAAGACAGGACGGGAGGGGGGCAGTGAGGGAGGAGTAATTAAATGAAAAGAGCAAGACTTAGATCCGTACTCTCATCCCTCAAGACCGGGCTGACACGGCTACAGCGAGCTAATGTCATAGCAACAGGGAGAAGGGGAGTCGGCTGGGTGCGGCAGGAAAAAGTGAAGGAGTGAGGAGAGCAGGTACAAGAGGAGGAGGAAACAGGGATAAAAAGAGTGCAGAGTCAAGGACAGACATTGTGATGGGAAAGACATAAAGACAGAGCAGAATGCAGTCGGAGCAGGAGAAAGAAGATGGACTTGGTACTCAGCACTCCCCTGTCCACTCATCCAAACTCCACCTGTGTTTACCAATGTCTATTTCTAATTATTCCTCCTGAATAATTCATCAGGCCATCAATAATTTAGCTTTAATTAGCAAAGACATACCAGACAGACTTAGGCCTACTTTAAAATAGATGGAGCAATAGTCCAACACAAGCAAACACAGTTTTCACAGAGCAAACATGGACCCAACTTACTCACCAGACGATATATATTATTACTTTGGTCTCTCTATGGTGATGATATGATTTACTTTGTGGATCAACTGTCAAAAATCTATTCTTCTACAAGTGCTTTGGGATTTATTCACACAAGGCCAGACAACAGCCCGGGGGAGGTTTTCAAACTTATCCCCGTTGGCTGCAAACTATCTGCTTGTCTCTGTGTCCGAGATGATCTTTCTCAGGATGATCCGAGTGTAAGTTCTTTGATAGTTCCCATCGCTTTCTTTCCCCCTCTCACTTTTCCTGTCTCTTTCTCTCCCCCCTACCATCCCTGCTGTAGAGCTGTAATTCAGAGCACTATAAAGGATTCCTACCTGCTCTGGGAGTCACGTAGTGGACTGTTGGCTGTGTGCGGTGTGTGTTGCAGCCCAAATAGAGTGAACACCAATAAGACATGGCTTGGGTCGATGGGCTCAGACTGTGCCTGCGCTGACAGCCGGCCCTGTTGTTCTCCTGATTGATCCATCCTCTGTTATGAGGCTGTGTGTGCCGCTGCATAAAGAACCAGCGCACTCACACACACTATTGGACTAGGCTATTGGAGCTATTTGTCAGCTTTTGTGTTCTTAATGCTCATATCCATTGGAAAACAAATACACCACAGCGATGTTTACACGTGTTTAAGACACCGCATCAACAAAGAGACACAGACAACTGTAATCATGCTGCATGTGTCTTCAATAAAAGCATGGAAATAAAGTAAATGTAGCAGTATTTTTACTAACTATAAAGTCTAAAATGTCAGAATTATCATGTCTTAAATCTACACAATAAACATGCATCACACTGATCTGGAGAAAGTGATAATGATCATAAAAAACAGGTTTGAACTTAAGGGTGCTAAATGAGAGGCTTATTTAACTGTACCAATTTTAGTGTATCCCTAATGAATGTTGACCAGTGCAAAAAATAAGTTGGTAAAACAAGAGCGAGGATATAGCAGAAGACGCAGCAGGTTAGCACTAATGGTCAATGACATGTTAGCACTGTGGCTAGGCCGAACGCAGGCACCTTCTCTGCTGAAATATTTAACAGACACACAGAAGGATGGTCGGGTTCAGATGAGGAGGAGCCGCTCCTCTGAGCTCGGAGCTGCAGCCTGCAGTTCAAATGGACAGCACCACAGGAATTATGAGCATCTGTGACTTTGGGTTTAGTTTATTCATTTTGACCTCAGAGTGTTGGACCCTCCCTTGTGTTTGTCTGCTTACTTAAAGCCTCCTTTCTTAATTACTGTCAGATTAAAATGGCTTTATTTGGTTTTAGTGCACATTGTAGTTTCATGGTAAGAAAACAAATTAGGTGCTTCAACTGTAGCCTACAGCATGGCAACATTTGCTCTGTCCTTTTTTTCCCAGCATGCTCTTTGTCTATCACTTAAACTGTAAATCATACAAAGGAACAGAGGCTCTGACACACTTCTGTCACTCAATGGAAATCACTCACTGTCTCAGTAAAGGCAAATACACACTTTGGCTTTACTTGTGTTTAAAAAGCTGACCAGCTTAAGGCATGTGAGCAAAAAGATCCCAATATTTAGTTTGATCATCTCTGCAGCTTTGGTTTACCTTATATTGTGAACAAGTGTGACACCATTTCAAAAGAAACATCATTTGGACATAAGTCGATGATGTTCACGACAACAGAACCCTGTCAACTTCATCTTCCACATGTCAGACTGGACTGCCATCCTCTGTTTGGGAGATGAGTGTGTGTGTGTGTGTGTGTGTGTGTGTGTGTGTGTGTGTGTGTGTGCGTGTGTGCGTGCGTGCGTGCGTGCGTGTGTGTGTGTAGGGGTGTGGGTGTGTGTAGGTGTGTGTCTGCGTGTGTCTGGGTGGGTGTGTGAAAGTGAATGTGCAAAAACTCCTCCCTGGGTTTTCTCTGAGGCTTGTCAGCTTAAAAGACGGGGGTCAAACCAACAGACACCAGACACAGAATAACTTAGCTCCTGCTGTCATGACAACGTAAAACAAATAGGAAGGAGACTGTGCAGTACATCTTCATAATGGCAGCTTTAGTTTCTTTGTATAAAACACGACCTAGGACGCCAAGCAGTCACTTTGATAATTGATTCAGAATTGGTGTTTCACAGAGGAAAAAGGGGCTGGCCTCTTGACCAAGGGTATAGACAAACATAAAGACAAAAACATGTCCCTGAAGTATTGAAAAAGTTAAGTATTGTATGTGATTTTGCTAAGTGACATCAGGATTGTAAAACAAATCCTAAATTCGTACAAATATAGTAACCAAGGCAGCAGTCCCTCCAGGAGAACTCAGGAATAATCCTTAAACATGACGCTGGCTGATGGCTCTCCTAATGACAAGTTATGTTTTCAGGCAAAAGCTGCATGAGCTAGAGGTCCATTATCTGTCTCCCCACTGGCCTCCCTCTGCCGCGCTGCTTCCCCCTCCTGTTCCCTCACTCACTTTTCTTTTTAATTACCTGATGTCTCCTGTTCTGCAGCAGACGCCAATAGAAATGCAGCGGAGCGTCTGTGTACATCTGATCTCTGATCTCTCCCAGTCTGTGTGGACACATCCGAGAGAGAGAGAGAGAGAGAGAGCTCTGTGAATCATCCGCCCAGACACAACTCTACTGTCTGTGAATAACATGACCACCATTCACTCCAGCCAATCACACACTACATGTAATTACACTATGAGGAGACAGAGGCAACAGGTTCATCAAGAGTACAAAGTGACATGACAATTCAGAGATATTTTTTGTCTGGCCATTTGTCTGAACATTTTTCTCCAAATCTTGACATATCTGGTATTTGAAAAGCTGAGTACTTCAGAAGTTTTCCTGACATGATTATGTTTGACTATTAGCTTGGTCAAGGTCTCTTGAAGCTTTGTGGACTGAGGTCACCTTAACCTAAGGCATTGCCTGGTGCCCACTGTTTTGAGGCTGTAACAGGTGGCCTGGGTACAAAAAGAAAACATTTATTTGTGATCAAGTAAGTCATGCAAGTTGCAAAGAGTATTTAAGTATTCTGATTTTGACTTAGTATACAGTATTCAACTCAATGTGTTTAACTATGACTGGTTAATTGAATTTTAAGAAAGATTCAGTCATGCTAGGCTATGGTCAGTCCTGACAGTGAAAGCAGCAGAGTTCAGACTTTAGAGGAATAAACTGGGCATTTTTGTGTCATTGAATAAAAGAGCGTAATATTGTTAATTCATCAAACTAAAAGCAAAAAACAAACATTTAAATTAATGAAAACAAAGAACAAATCTAGGTAAATCAATATGAGGAAAAAATAATAATAATAATAATAATGCTTTCTTTCCTGCCATATTGCACAGCCCTATATTAAATAATCTAGTACTATATTTCCTAGATCCAGCAGGACACCTGGTTCATCCCCCTGTTCCTGTCTTTCCTGTGAGTCCTCTTTGTGATGTGTGCTTGTTTTTCTCTGTGCCAAGTTTAGGGTTTCCCATCTGCAGCGTGGATCCAGAGCAGAGTGGAGCTTGTTAAACTTCAAACTCATCCCAGTCTCCTATGGCCCGGGCACAGCAGCAGAGGATGGATACAGGACAGGAAGCCCGGCCTGGCGCTCACTCAGATCCCGTCTGCTTATCAACGACAAGTAGTCTTTTATCTGCTGTTTGGTATGGGGGAAAAGAAAGCATTTCCTTGATCAAATACACTAAATCATTTACAATAACAGATCATTTACACTTTCTTTGGTTGGAAAAAAAAAAGCATATTCAAGTGTAATTTGGAGTAATGGCCTCTCGCTGCAGAAAAGGTTCTTGAAAACACATTTAAAGGTTCATCTGATAATAGCAGAGCACCGCAGACTCAAACTGTTCACATTTCACAGACTTCATAGTGCTTTTATGTGGAGCTGCACTGGACAAAATCAATCCTCTTCCACTACATCAGATATAATACTATAGTAATACAGGAATAATCCGACAGAGAGGACCTGTGAGAGGTGTTTACATGTATGTGGTACTGCACATGTGAAGGACAAACACCCTGGGCTTTTCTATACTGCTTTTGTGTCCATAGTCACACATGAGCCTTGAAAGTAATATATGCTCAGAATTACTATCGACATTTTTCTTTGAAATAGTAAAGGTATGAAACTACAAGAAGACTAGGGTTGATTCTGAAACTAATAAAAACTAGATACTCATTTTAACAGTTAAGAATCAATGTTGGAAAGTTTCTTGGCTTAACTTTCTTGTTATGGTGCAGCAACAGTGAAGAAGAAAGAAAACTACATATACCATGATCCTTTGCTCAGTTTCAGTCCAACTATGATTAAATATTTTTACATATTAATTATTCTGATTATGACAGAAAAGTAGCATAGTCATACTTTCTCAGATTCCACAAGATAATAAATATTGTACTATGAGATGCATATAAAAAATATTGATATGAGATATTTGGATATAAGTATATCCCTAAAACATATACTTTTATTATCACTGTATTGAGCATTTTCCATAATATCAAAATTGCGCTTGAAATTTCAATATCGTGATAACACTTCCGCAAACAGACACAAATATGTGGCTTTCTTACGGAAGAAAAAAGCTTTCCTACGCCATGCTCCTTTGTCACTTTGATCGATATGAGACAGACTCTTAAAACTGTAGGTGGGTGCAAACACAAACATCATATTCCTCCTCTTGTACCGGGCCCTCTCTGCCCCGAGTCTTTCAGCCGTCCAGCACAAATACAAACTGGCAGGTTCGCTGGAGGTCAACTCGTCTTTATGCCAGAAAACCTTGTTGAAGGCCACCCACTGAATAGCAGTCATAACAGCTCGCACGGCTACAGGACGACACAGGAGAGGAGGGCCAAGATATCTCTGTGAACCCCCACGCTACAACATTCATCAGCTAAAAATCTATCCATGCCAAGGAAATGCGTCGAGAGGTGTCAAGGAAAACATATTGGAGCTGCTAGCGGTAGCCGTCTGCATTTAAATTCAAAAGGATAAACTAATGTAATAATAGTACAATGTTTTTCAATGGGGCATGTGGAATGAAGGGCACCGAGAGGACAGATTTACAGAGAAGAAAAGCTGCACAGTAAAGGTATTCATGAAACAGCAGTGCAGTATTTAACCGGTTGTCATGGTGCTGCAGAGGTCAGGGGTCAGGGATATGTGTGGTTTTGCAGTTAAGTGAGTCTCACCATTTATGCCAGGCTCATGGGATCATCACCTGCATCAGCATATTGTGAAAATCAGCATAAGTGAAAAACGGCTCCTTCTGAGATGACTATGAAAGCATGTATTCATATTGTAAACAGACTCATGTTAAAGGTCCTTTATTACTCACTTTATTAAGACTCTTGTGAGATTTAAACCACCTTATAATGTTATTTCCTCAAAAACATAAGTCGTGTTTAGTTTCATTCACACAAAAACATTTTCATTAATCTATCTACATCCCCAAAGCTCAAAATGATGTCAGTTTTTGAGTTAACAAGTTAGCTACCTTTTACTTTTATCTTTTTTTACAGTAATTCAAATGATTCTAGTAGGTGAAGGTGTATGGACTTTAAAAACACAGTGGAGCACTTCCTGTATTACCACCTGACATCACAAGGTGGAACAGGCTGTTTGAGAGAAGAACTCAGGGCTGGAGTGTTAAACATGTGTGAATGAAACAGAGAATAATAATAATAATAATAAATTGTCTAATATGGGCCCTTGAAAGAGTTTGGTGCAGTTTTTGCTTTTATAATGTAAATATTTTACAATAAAAATACATGCAAAGGAAAACTCAAGCTATTTTTTTTTCTAAAGCAATGAAATGAAAAATGACAGATCATGTAATGCTAAAAAAAATAATAAAACGCTTAAGAATAAAATAAAAGTGTCATGTAAATAACAGGAAATGGACCTTCTGCAACAGTTGATGCCAATTTAATAGGAATAGGGCCTAAATTCAGATTCAGATACAGTGTTTTCCACAAGATCCTACTGAGAATATCGGGACTTAAGCGATCCATATTTGAATGGATTTTAGTATCTCAGTACTTTTCTCAATACTGTATTTTTGTGCAATAGTGACATGTTTATATTTGCAATTTGTTTAACTGACCTGAAATGAACCTCAGTGAGTGGTTATTGTCATATTGTTTAAACACTTGTCAAGAGCAAAAACGTAAAGCATGTGTGCACTTCTGCTGAATATTGAGATGAACATTAGCACAGTTAAGATGCCATTACTAACAAGCTACTCCCCTCCCTCAGTCTCAGGTGGATTTCGGCACATTTGAACACATTTGTCTTGTCCGATGTGTCACTTCAAAGACACACTGCACACACTTTCACATGCAGATACATACAACTGCCATGGCAGAGGGAAAACTGCAGAAATGAAAAAGAGGAGGGCCTGGTTGTCTGGAGCTGTAGAAATTAAATCCTGTGATTAGGTTAAATATTTGGCATCTTGTTATGATCAGTTTATGTCTGAGGACAGTTCGAGTATATAAAGTATAACTCTCTTGGTAGCTGACCCCTTGTGGCAGAAGTTAGAAATGTTGGACCTATACTAGTGCCATGAATAAATGCTTCACAACCTTACAGAATCCAAAGATCTTTGACCTTTAAATTAACATATCATTCTTTTGTCTGCTAAAACCTATAGTTATAAGACAGCCATGGGTCATTATGTGTGATTTCCTCTGCTCTTTTAGGGAGCTTTTTTTTCTTTTTTATTGTGCCAAAATGGTTACAAAACACTGGTGAATGCTCCGTGTATCATCGTATAAGAAAATAAAATTGGAGTAAATAGTAAGTAAGTAAGTAAATAGCAGTTTGAACTGTAGAAGTCCTGAATGCAGGAGAATATGGATTACTCAAATAAATTGTGGTTTAATGAGAAGAATGACAGGACTGTACAGAAACTTTCTATTTTCCTCACATAATCAAATAACCAGCAATTGACAACTCAAGCAAATTTGTAGTTTAAACATCAATGACAAAAACAAGATGGCTGCCAGCTCAGGCTCACTTTCTATGGCCTGATGTTCCTCACACTGCAGTCTTATGTGCACTGATATACTGGTGTTGTAGTACGTCCACCTAAAAGCGCTGGCTGCAGCATATTGCTAATGTCCTGATGAAGGCATCTCAGGCCAGGCTCTCTTCAGACAGTGTGCACGCTCGACAG
Source organism: Scartelaos histophorus (assembly GCA_000787155.1). Taxonomy (NCBI): domain Eukaryota; kingdom Metazoa; phylum Chordata; class Actinopteri; order Gobiiformes; family Gobiidae; genus Scartelaos; species Scartelaos histophorus. The sequence continues at coordinate 9,856 of KN489834.1, forward strand.
ATGACTGAACATCGCTGGCCCCAACCTCAACCCTCTCAGGGAAGCTTCAGCTCCACCCTCACCCCGCTCAGAGAAGCTCCAGCTCCTCTGCTCCATGGGCCCTGGCCTCAGATAACTTGTCTGGGATTATGCAGTGTGCAGAGCAGGCATGTGTGATTAAGCACACTTGCCTAAATAACCCCAGCTCCTCTCATTGGTGTGCACTGTCCAACATGCCCAGGTCATAAAAGTACTGTCAATAAGACCATATTTAGTGGTTTAACAATACAAAGTACTGTATTCATAAAAACTTATATTAAATATTCAATTATAAACAAATTGCAAACAGTTTCTATTGTGTTCTCAGCACCACATTGGCAAAGGACAAAGCCAGAAAAGAAGTGTACTTGATTTTATTATTATTATTATAAGCAGCAAACCCGTAGTTAATTGTTGCACACTTTCCATGTCTTGCTATGTCAGCAGTTAAGAGCTGAGCAGAATTAAAGAAAGCAGTAATGTTGTGAGAATTAGATTCAAATTGACTCAAATAATCAATTAAATTCATTAAGAGCAAAGGAGTGCATCATTTACATTACCATTGCTCCAAATGCTAATTTCTGTAGCCTATAGATTATCTTATTATCCACAGCTATTAGCTAATATAGGGCTGGTGGGAGCTCGGGGTGGAGCTGTGGGCTCCAATGTTACTGTGGATGTACAATATACAATAGTGTCGATGAAGCATAATTATGTGGCCATAAATCACACAGTGAGGGATCTGTCCTGATTCAGGCCTGCACCAGACACACGGGGCTGAGCTTTACCCCTGGGCTTTAGGCAGTGGCAAATGCAGAGGGCAGCTGACAATCATATATAAGTATTTAGAATTGAAATAGTCCACCTGTAAACATATACACTTGGTCATGTGTGTTTTTATTTTTTTAGACTTTTAGATTTTTTATTTCATTGTATCCATGGACAAAGGGTGAAAGACGTATGTGCTCCTCCAAACCCTTCAATATTTATTTAAATATATATATATATGGACAAAATTATTGAGAGTCTATATTATGGTATCTGTATTGTTAAAACACAACAAAGTGTTTGTGTTTTGTATTGCATTGTATTGTATTGTAGTGTATTGTATTGTATACTGCCATATAATTGTCCCATATCAGCCTCTGTCCCCATCCCACTCAGTGAGTGTCTGACCTGGTCAAACCCCAGACCCCCAGACACACACACACACACGCACGCACGCACGCGCATGCACGCACGCACGCACACACGCACACACACACACACACACACACACACACACACACACACACACACACACACACACACACACACACACACACACACACACACACACACGCACACACACACGCACGCACAAAGACACAAATACGCACACAGACATAGACCCACGTGCTGTGCTTTCACATCACGCCCCGGCACCGCCCCCCGAGTCGGCTGCAGCATATCTCCACCAACATCACCAAGGTTACCAGCGGTCGCCATGGGATACCACAGAGGGGCGCGGATCCAGATGCCATGCAAAGGTGTGGCCTCTGTCTTTTTAGTCCATCACTGTATCTGAACATCCAAAATTGAATTTGGGAATCACACTAACTGTAAAGGCTGAGAACAGAATGGTTGTAAGATTTAGGGTGGGACTGAGATAACTGCTTAATGGTCTCTACTATTCTCATCATCTTATGTTATATTTATCTTAACCCTCTTTAAACTTACCAAAAAGTTTTACATGTGCAACCTGATATCTTTACTTCTTTGTTCTATCTTTGTTCTTATGTTACAATTATTGATGATTATTGACACCCTGTTATTTCATTAACATCATCTAATCACTCACCTAGTATCAACTTTCTGAATGATAAAGTCACTTCAGGCGCTTTCTACCTTGACATTAAGCTCTTTACTTGGATTAAAAATTTTGTCTGGGGAGAAAAAGAGAACATTAAAATAGCAAAAAAGTCTGAGGATAAACAAATTTCTCTTACTGGAAAAAATGAAAAAGTAGACCTTAAAATTACATAAATGAATTCATAGCAATTTTGTTATTGATCAAAACAGCTTTACTCTAATGCCTGTTCAGTATCAGTCTGAGTATGAGATTGATGAGTTTATGATGACTTACTATGACTCATATTACCACATCTGTAGTTGTCAGAGACTCCACATACATCTTAAGTGTGTCAGTGAAATGTGCTGAACCCTTGAGTAGATGTGTCCATTACATGCATGTTGTTCTAAACTGAGGTGGTTAGTCAGTCTGAGAGGCTTGGATTCGTCGCTTTAAGGACCTGAGATAAAAAATTGGTGTTTCCATGACAAAGAGGGGCCTCCGCCAGCATCACGCAGCCCAAGCACTCACTTACAAATTGAGAGAGAATATTCCCCGGCATGCTCCAAGCTTCACTCCTTGTCTGGAGAGGAGAGTGAGAGACAGAGAGAAGAAAGGCTTCTGCAGGTAACACAACAAATATTTTGGTCCATCCAACAGTTCAGGATGATAAACAGTGAAACGCTTGGCCTAGACTGGAGTTTGAGTCGATATCTGGGTGTGGTGAGTGAACTAAACAAAGGCTAATAAATTGTAATGTATTCATCGTTCATGTTACGTGCCTCATCTGAGGTCATCCCAGCCCCCACCTGCCCAAAGCCGTCTTATTAAAAGAATCTCAGCATATCCACTCATTTAAATGCATTATTTAAAACATTATTACTATAAAAGATCATAATTTATAAGATCATACATTTTGCATCAGGGCTGGTTATGCCTGATTATCCTGGTTATTAAAATAATACTATCAAAGTCAATAATCCACAAAACGGTTTTCAAAAATTAATTACAGTTCAATTACGAATGACTCATTGACAAAGAGACTTAAGCTCGATAAGAATAGGAAAGGCCTCAATATTTCACCCCTAAGGAGGTATATCAATTACATTTCCAGTGAGAGCTAACAGTGTAGGTGTAGCATTACAAAAACACAGTATTTGAAGTAACTGTCAGTATTTCATTAACTGCACATGCCCAGAGGAGGAGTACAGCCAGAGGATGCAGCCCTAGGCGAGTGTGAATACATACATGACTATATGGTGTACGGCATACATTTATGAGTGCCAATTAATCCATTGACACATCTAGACAGCATCTTCGGCTCGACATCTGATGCCTGGGATTTTGTTAATTGAACACCTCATCCGAGACGTAGAACCCTGTGTCTTCTCTTCTCCAAAATTATTCACTTTAACACGTGTAAATAACAAATCGCGTTTACGTACATGATGATTAGACCAGGCTCCTGAGAGAGAGAAAGAAAGAGAGAGCCCACATGAGCAACAGCAAAAGCCGAGGTGAGCTATCAGGCATGACAATCACAGGGGAATCCCACCACTTTCAAACAAATAAATATGTGTTTGTGCAGGCGTAAACATAGCGTACTACACACACACACGCACAAGCTGCACATGCGCACTCCCCCTCCCCTAGACCCAATACTGGAGCCAGCAATTCACACCTGTCTGAGCCACGGCACAGATTTCATCCACAGGGAAACACCAAGCTCCTCTATTGGCCCCAATTACAGAGGCCTCCAAACCCATTCTACACAATCGCACTGTCTGCTAGCAAATCAGGTCTCTTTGAGTCTCTACTCCTCAGGAAAAGCCACTCAAATCATCATTTACCAAAAAAGTGCCCTATGCTCTCAGGGAAAAAGGCTTCTTGCCCGTAGACGCTACACGCATTATTCTTTCTCGTGTAATACTTCACCTCTGATCAAGTCAACACCTTAATCCTGACAGCCCACAAGCCCACAAGTGTCTGCAATCACTACCTGTTTGCCAGTGTGCTTCTTATGCAGGCCTCTTCTATTGGCATTATACATCACTGTGCTTCTCCAGTGAATGGTTGTGTCAAAAAGCCTGCCTCCAATTCTGCCATCTCTCATAGTTTCCTCCCCTAACCAAATTACCCACAAGCCCCTGCTCTCCGCCCCCTCCTTCTGGAGATGGAGAAATGAGCTTCACCATCTATGGAGTTCAGCCACATGTGGAGGACATAATAATAATAATACAAAAACAGAAGTCAACAAAACATCAATAATGCACAGGGCTAAAATCAATGATGGATCCCAATATAATACATTATTATTCATCTAGGAAAACTACAAATACCGTTTTCCGAATGTTTAAGTATGGCAAGATTTAATATAATGATTAACCCCCATATAAAACATGCAGAAATGGTGTATACATGGTGTCTTTATATAGTAAGTGATTTCAGATTAGTGATGATAATCAAATATTTTAGTATCTTAATAACAAAATAGAATTTAGTTTGAAAATTTGCTAAAATGTATTAGTTGAGGTGCCAGGCAAGTGTGAAAGGATCCAAAATTATCCACAACAGTGCAGAAAAATCACCATACAAATAATAATAATAAATATTAAAATCAAATTAATTTTAAATAGTTAGCAGAGTTATCAGGACAAGCCTAAAACCATGAGTGATCTAAAACCATGTGAGTTTTAGGTGAGTGACCCTCCCCTCAGCCCCTGTGTGGTCTTCCCCATGCAGAGACACTAACATGATAAAGTGGAGCTGGTCATTATTCACAGGTAGAGTCGGGCAACAACAGCTTGTGACTCAGTCGGGGCAATGACCTCCACCATGTGCCCCAGGAAAAGACACGGGGAGGACAAACAGGGGAAGATGGATGCAACAGACAAGGGCCAAAACATGCAACTAAAACAAAGGTGGAGAGCTGCAAGAATGAAGCAAATATTAGCCAGATGTGGTCTGTTTGAGGCGGAGAAACGACTTTATGTTCACTTGTGTTGTTTTAGTTGTAAATATGTGGAAGTGGCAGTTGTAACACTAGTACAAGACTACTACAGTGTGTGTGACTAATACAGAATCCCACGAAACATTTGGAAGAAAAGACCATTTTAGAAGCAAATACGTTGAGTCATACTACTACAACACTATGAAAAACTAACATTTGTATCCCAGAAATAGAGAAGTGGGTTTGGAGATGTGTAACAGGGTCTGACTTATTACTTACATTTTGATAAAAAACAAATCTTCATAAATGGGCCAAAAAAACAATATTTCTGCTGCCTCCCTCTGCCTCCCGCTTCGGTTTATGAGAATGAGCAGCTTTAATGGCTTTATCTGGAGTGACCCTGAGAACTGCACGAGAAAACTGTATTCTGTTCAAAACAACAAGACCATTTCTGAACAAAATGGGTCAAAATGCATTTAGATGATAAGCTGCACAAAGTTTTGATTATTCTAAATCAGAAAATACTTGAATCCTCCCGTTATCTATATTACATCCATAAAAGCAAAATATAAGAATTTCATCTGATAATATTGATTTTTAAAGATTGCAGGATTGTAACTGGCTAACAGCAATTACCTATTACACAAATCCCTATAAGATGATAAAGCTTTCTTATTGACTATATACTCCCACGATCCAATAAGAGAGTGTGCGGCTTTTGAGTTTATGTTTGAAAAGTAATGTAAAATATTTGAGAGTGTTTCAGAAATATCTTCAAATTAGAGTTTTGTTTCACTGGAGCTTTTATGTTATGTCAGGTTATGTGCAGGATGCCAATAGCCAACCATGTTTACTATAATAGTAAAACTAAAATAAAAAAGACATACAAACTCTGCTTTTGGGGTTTTAGGTTCAGAGTCTAGTATAGTTAATGTGATTTGGTTTAGAGCATCAAATACTAATTGTGCAATACAAAGATGCAAGACCCTGTCCACAAAATCCACATGTATTTAGCTGCACAAGGTTTTTGTTTTAGGCATGACTGGAGTTGTTTGCAACTTTGTGCTACATTTTATTTGCGCATGTGTTTGTGATTAGTTCCTCTTTATCAACCAACCATCAATAATCGAGCAACTACTGTCACAATAACATAAGAGGTTAAGATACACACACAGAATCCTTTAAAGACACAAATGCTGAAGGTGGAAGTGGACAAGAGGCAGATATACCTGGAGATGTGATGAGCTAAGAGAAAGCACAGCATAGACGAGGAGGAGAGAAGCTGGGGGGAGGGAAGAGGAGAGAAGAGGAAGAGGAGGAGGAGAGGAGGAAGAGGAGGAGGCTTCACGCTGTCATGCACCGGCAAAAAGGACAGAGAGGAGCACCCTGTCACAGCGCATCAGAGTCAGACACAGCCACTCCCGCCTCGTGCCCCAAGACGAGCCGACCAACGACAACTAGAGCAGAAAGGAAAAGGAGCATCCCGCCTGCCTCCACTACAGACTACAGCTCTGTGAAGTAAGAAAAACACTGGCAACCGCAGCAAAAATCATCAGAGAAATGTGTGAATTTATGATCGGATTTCACAGTAAGAATAATCTACTCAAAACTGACTCTTAGTTAATTAACAGTTTTCAAAAATAAAATATTAGCAGCATCCAAATTATGAGGCACAGAAACAGGATTTGATATTTTAAGATCTGCAAAGATGCATGAGACGTTCAACTATTAAGTCACTTGGTCGTAGCCATTTGACCCATCGTATCATTTAAATCTGGCGTTTTAAGTTCAATCAGATTCACAGAAAATACTTGAGAATTAATATATTGTTTTTGGCAACTGGTTTACTTGTTTTTTATTGCGTATCCCCTTAAAACAGAGTGAGGTGTGGCAAATAAACAGCCTGATTTTTTATTTATTTATTTGATTCAAACAGAGACAATATACTGAAGTAATTCCCAGAAGTATTCCCAGCAGCTTTTGATTTGGAGTCTGCATGGAGATTCCCACAGAGGTTCCATGCTCTGGGCTCGGTGCGTGTGTGTCAAAAGGTGGGCGTGCACTGGAGAGGCTGTGAGAGGATTAGAAATGAAGTGTGGCAGTGGAGCACAAGCCGACAATGAGCAGCGTATCCATGGCATGTTTGTGTGAGTGTCAGTGCCTGCAGGAGAGGGGCTGGGGATTATCCCGAGAGAGAAAAACCATCCTCCTCCTTTGAGCTCTGAATGGAACTGTCAGTCATGGCGGCTGCGGATGTGTGCCACAGGACTCCGGCGGATCCACCACACACATTCAACATCAGGACGCAGATAAGATCATGTGTGATCCAACTGATAAGGCTGAGTGCACAGAATAAAGACGACAATTAAGACATGAGCTACCCTCACCGCACAAGCACAGTGCTCAAAGTGTCTGAATGGAACCACTTTGTGCAGATACCATCATGACACTTAAGATAAGCCAAATAAAACCAGTGGTGCAAAAGAATGGATTTGCTTGGTGCTGATTGTAGGGGTGGGCAAAATGTCAAAAATGTAATTAAGGAACAGGTATCGGCCGATATTGATCAGGATCATTTGACACTGTATCGGTCAATATTGATATCAATATTCTCTGTGGACCCTTTTTGAACAGACTAACTAATGTTTAAACTAACATGTAATAAATTATTTTATGTCCCAGTCCAAGTTTATGTCCCATTTGTGATCTTTACTTGAAATGCGTGGGTCTTAGTAGGGATTTAAAAGCTAAATATCAGTATCTGTAAATAACTGTTATCAGCTACAGCAGCAGGCCAAATATCGAATATCGATCTCAGCTCAAAAACTCAATATCAGCCCATCCATAAATGTAATATAATGATTCTCAACAACCTAGATTATAATTTTGAGTTGATCACATTACATATGTCACTTAGAATTGTGTACAAAATGTATGGTGTCTGAGCAGTGAGCATTTAACACAAAAGCAATGAGTCACAATATGATGATCTGTGGAAATACACAGTGAATTCCTAATATATGACCAAAGTTGAAACATTTCCACAAATGTGATTGACAAAGAAACAGAGTGGACAAAACACTTCAGGTTCTATTTTATTTCCAAATTAGCACATTTAATTTTGTGATGAATTTGACAGACTGGGACTGGGGGTGTCAGCGGGTTCCTGGAACAAGCAATTTACATGAAGTACAAATGGTTTAACCTAACTACAATGATCATATGTGTCACGTCACCAAACCAAAGACTGACTTGAAAAGATACTACTTTCATCATTGCCATGAACACTTTTGGGCTTCACAGTTAGTAACGCTCAGTGATCTTTTCCATGGTGGCCGTGTTATCTGCAGTGGTCATAATGTTATGGCTGATCACTGCATACTGATTCTGAAGGCTGCACGCTTTCCTGTCCAGTCGTAAACAACTTCCTATGAAGATGGGTTACATTTATCGATTCTTTACTTCTTACTGGTGAGGTCAAAGGTCACGGCTGTTTCATAATTGTACCTTGCTTCTGCAGAGGACTCATGCTCAAGGACGAGAAGATGCAGCTTGTGTCCCTGATTCAAAGATAACAAACTGTACTGCACACACTGCACACACCTTCCACCACTCTTCAATCTCACTGTGTGTTGTATGTGGACAAGGTCATCTGAAAGTCTCCATTACATCTTTGGCGAACAGGATTATATAATTGCAGTCAGTATCCAAAGCTTCTTTTGTACACTCTGGCAGATGATCAGTCACAGTGATCAAAGCACTAGATGTGTTTCTTTGTTTCTGCTGCTTCACTCCAGCCCACACACAGCCAGTTAATAGAATACAATATATTATTATATAATATATTACATATGCTGGTACACTAACAATTCTCACCGCACTTGTGCTCTGGCAAAAACCCCAAATATAAAGCACTGTAACAGAAAAAGTGATTATTTTCTGCTTTTCTCTTGGACAAAACAAAAACAGGCCGTCTTAGTAAGATGAGGGAGTGTGAATTTCTGTAGTGAGGTGTGATTCTTGCCGCTTAAACTCTTCTGCTGCCTGCACAGGGAGAGAAGTCCACATAGAGGGACCAGCTCCATCCCATTAAAGGAGGTGTAAACACTACAATCCAAACACAAGCAACAAATAAGACTAATTACATCAGACCAAGACTAAACGCCTGTCTGTTTTCAGAGCTACTTCCCAAATCTATTATTAGCAAAGAGACAATAAAAACATAACCTTTCTGCTTTGAAACTGAACATATTTGTCCTGGATTTATGAAACAAATTCTTGGATAAAAGCAGAGAACTGGGTCGGCGAGGGCATTTGGCACAAAACCCTCACAGTATATTTAAACTGCTGCACACAAGAGAAAAGAAAATAAGACACTATTTTTAAGATATTGTTGTGTGAATATCATCTTAATAAAGCCTGGTACAAGGAACAGTGTTGTGGGTATATGGCAGGGTAAATGTCCTGTCCCATAGAGGCCAGTTAGCAGGAGAAGTGCTGATGCAGCTCCCATTGATCCCTCAGCCCAGGTCCTGAAGGAGCTCTCCACTGAAGAATGATGGACAGGAGGGCACACAGGCCAACAATGAAATCTATTTGTCTAATTAGTATTTTATATTTGTATTCGTTTACTCTGTGGAACAAGAACATGATCTATTGCACTACAACAGGACTTTAATAATTCAACTACACCGTTACCACATTCTTACAGCAATTACTTTACTTTTATTGAGCACTATGCCTACTTGGATAAGCTTCTTACTTTGGCAAAGCAGCTCAGTGCATTCCT
>KN489834.1:19954-33942 GCA_000787155.1 Scartelaos histophorus
TGTGTGAAAAAATCAAATTAGCAGCAGTTCATGAAGGCGTCTCTAGAGAGATTATGTGAAAATGTGCACAAACTGCAGAGAACAGTTCATAACCTGTCGAGAACTGAGACCCTCGTACCTGACGTCAGCGAGGTGTTCCCCTGTAATCACGGGGGTTCCACCGGGCTATTTTCTTGGGTGAATCCTGTTATTTCCGCCACTCAAAACAATCAGCTGTGCCGGTGCTTGTGAATGACAGAGGCAGCGGTGAGGGGGCTGGTTAAGTGCACTGAGTGAGCTCCCGTAATCACAGCCCTGGTAAAAGCACTCCTCCTCTGCTCGGCGCTCCTCCGATCGGGCCTGCTCTCGATCTTCCTGACTCTCCCGCGCTCCCTCTGTCTGATAATAGCTCTAGATTGAGTAATTGTGTGTTTGAGTGGAGCTACACTGCGGGGTGGAACCTGTAATCAGATACCCAGCACTGTATCCCTCTCTCCATCTCTCTCTTTCTCTCTCCCTCTTGTTTTCTCTCTCCTTCTCACTTTATCTCTCGCTCTCTTTCACACTTTTTTCTCTCTCTCTTCCTCTTTCTCTTTTCTCTCTCTCCCTGTTTCTCTGTCTTGTCTCTCCATTCATGCCTCGGCGCTCTCATCCACGCACCTCCCTACAGCCCCGTGGTTCCCAACCCCACTCCGCCCCTCTCCCGTCCCCTCTTTTCTTTCACACAAAGCCTCGACGTGGAGAAAGGCCGGGGTCAATAACGGCTGTGCGTCGCGCCGTAATTGATGTCATCGTTTCAATTTGAGATGATTACAGTGGAGAGCTGCTTATCGTGTGACCCGCGGCGGAATAGCGCGCCGCCGGTGCAGGGAGCGCCACGCCTGACCGGGCCTAACAGCCGTCGCTCCGGTTGGATGCCCGGGTCCACTTCTGCCTCCTCTGTTCGCTCCTAATAGAGAGGTAATGACTGAGTACAAGCCGGGCCAGCGCGAGCGCCCGTGTCCCCGCGTTTACGCAGTTTGTGGTTATTATTGTGGCCGTCTGTCAACATTGTCCGCATCATTAACCTGCACAGTGACTCACGATACAAGCATACGTCAAATACAATTGGGTGAGCTTTAAACAGTTGTAAAAACTGTCACTTCAGTTGTGGAAAGTTCACCAAGGTTAACCTGCGATTTTGAAAGAACACAGATAGAAGTGTGCGTAGATAGAACAGTTTGCCAGATGACATATGTTGAAGCAGGACATATCACTACAGAGATATACTGAGCACTACTGTATGGCTCTGGTACAGTAAAATAATGCAAGATAATCTTTGTAAACCATTTCCAAATACAAAGGATCATTAAAAGGTATAAGCACAAAACACATAAATAGCTCACTGGAGCAATAATTAGTCATAGAAGTCACTTATTTAACCCTTTACAGCTCAAATGTCATTGTCTTATAAGAAAAATGCCAACACTTCACTTCACTTTGACAAAGAAATTGTACACAATAAATTTTGAGACCCAAAATATCAAGTCCCAACTTTCATATACTGAACAATAAGTTAAAACTGTAATTACTGTGACAGGCTGTGACTAGATTATATTCTCCTATTTAAAATGGAATAAAGTAATTACAGGTAAGAGTCAATACTACGAAACTAGAAATGGGCACTTGGTTTTTAGCCTTTTTTTAAAATTTCACTTTAATAATGAAAAATGTACATGATTTCAATATATAAAACGTATAGAAAGAAGAATGATATATTAAGGTAAGTGTTATTAAACCCAAATATTAAAAGACTGTTTTGTACAGCAAGTTTTAATATTTTATTTTTAAGATCTAGCCACAAGACAAACTCAGAGTAGGCTACTACTTCAATACCTGGACAAATATTTGGCATCCAAAAGCAGAAGACGGCTGTGAATCTCAAATCTTGCCAAATCACTATTGTAATAAAGTTAATGGGCCAGTTTCATTAAATAAACAATGTGCTACCTTCACGCCACAGAGAACTGTCACAGCTTTAACATCTCTCCTCACTGTAGGTGCTAAAATAAGACTGTAGCCTCCCCCCTGCGCACTAATAACACACATACACACACCCAGACACACAAACTACATACAACAATACAGTAACAATGCCTTATTATCTCAGGAGTAAACAGAGCGCTTTTAAAAACACCCACATGTGTAAAATAAATGCAGTCTTCTCGTCTAGATGTCTGGATCTCACATTTTAACACTGACAGCGGGCAATACCCTCAACACCAGTTTGTGATCAGCACTGGAGCTAAAAACAGACAAAGGCTCTCACTAAAGAAGCTTGTCTGTGCTGTCTCAGAGGCTGTGGGTGTTGGGAGCCAAAAGCTTGTCTGCCACATTCTTCCTCTTTCTCTGTCATTTTCTTGACTCTTTTAATCCCATCATTAGGTGAGCTCTCCTGCTTCCTGCCGCCGCTGCTGGCCACAAAACATGAGACAGACAATGAGAGAAGGACCCAGAGGTGCAGACAAGCCACCAGCACCTGTGTGGCTCTGTAACATGTAGAGAGGGAAGGACTGGACTCAAAGCTATATTATATTTCAATGCATTGGCCTCTGCAGGTTGTTTAGTGTGATTTAAGGCAGGCAGAACTGCAAATTTCAACTTAAATGCTGCAATTATTGAAATAACATGGAATGCATAATATTTTTCGCTTTGCTTTGCTTTCTTTTTTGTAAATGTTACCGTTCTGTGTCTGATCCAGGTGTGTGTGCAGCTGTTTTGTGGTGTAAATCTGGAGACTTTTCTCACATGTTACGCCCCACCTCCTTCTCATCTCCGTCCTAAGACCCATGTGACCTCCCGTTCCCACAGTAACCCGATGCCACCTGCCTTTTGTCAAAACTGATTATTTTAGGAGCCGCGCTAAATTAGAAAACCGGTATTCTCTCGCTGAACGCTAACTGTGTGTGCGACTGAGCTACGATCTGCAGCACAAGTGCGCCAATTACTTTAATTATGATGATTAATCAACACTGCTCCCCTCGTAGTGATTATTTAAACATTATGCTTTAATCAATAAATCCACTTATTCAAAGCCAAAACAATAAAACTTTACTTGCATATCATTAAAGTAAATTATCCTCCTTTTCTACAACAGATTTTACTGCGCTCTATCAAACCTTCATTTCTGTTTTAGTGGCCGTCATTTGTTCGTTCTGAGCAGCTGCGGAACATTTCAGTATTTCATTTTATCGTTTATGTTTATGGTTTTGCCTTATCCAAAGTCACATAGTTTATCATGTAATTTAAATGAGAGGAAAGCCTAGAGAACTGCTGATTTGGCACATTCCCTCCTCGCCTAAAAACAAACCCAAACGCACCTGACCTCACACCTACACGAGCGCAAACACCACCCGGCCTCCACATCCTCCCGACAGCTTTATGGCTTTGACCTGAGATGTTTGGACATTTGTAGCATGTTCTTCTAAAAGCATTACAGAACAAGAATACGCAAATTAACCAAAATATTGTTAATATGTTTTGTAAAGGCATTCAGTGGAAAATGCTCCATGCACTTTGTATCCAGTGAAGTAGAACTAACAACACTAACAATAGAGAAAGGAACGGATGAAGCTGAATTTAAAGATGTGGCTTTGTATAAATAGTCTAAATGCCACTACTAATTATTTTGAGGGGTAAAAATGTGCATTATTATCCTGCCTTACAGCGCATTTGGCTACGTGAAGTCCCCGAACAGGTTGATGTCAATAATACATGCGAGTGAATTAAGATCAATGTCTATTCCATAAAATATTCCACTTTTTTAAACACAGCTTAAGATACTTTGAGCTAAAAAAACAAACAAAAATTCAATGAGTGATAAACGAGGCAAATTACTACAGAGCTTAAGTCAATGCTTTGTAAGACTTACAAATTACTTATTACACAAAATTGACTCTTGTGAGCTTTAAGATTACATCAAAAAATACCTGAAGTGTGTTTTGTTTCGTTTCGTTTTGCTGGAGTGGTAGTTTTCAAGTTAACAAATATCTTATCTCATCTTGCACTTCTTTACTATTACTGCATGACATCACAAGGTGGAACAGTGTTTTCAGTTTGAGAGAAAAACTCTAAATGTGTAGGATTTGTGTGTTAAATGTGTGTGAGTGAAACAAAACACAACTCCAGGTCTGTTTGTGAGGAGGAAACATAATAAGATAGATCAGAAAACAGTATAATTTGGCCCCTTTAATACAAAAACTCAAACTTCTCTGTGCTGGGCCTTGCTTCTATCCAGCTGCCACAAAGCTAACCAGCTGATCCCAGCGTCTTTTACACAAATCCAATTCCCCACAAAGGTCATTTATCCACACCAAGAGATTTCCCTCTTCCCTGTGCACTCTCCTCTTCGCTATTTATTATGGCCATTTGTTCTTCCCTACAGCTACTCCCTGTGCCCTTTTCACTACACCTCGTCTACTTTTTTAACAATAACATTTTCTGAGTTTTGCCTTTAACCCTATAGACAGCTATTCACTCCAGCGCTGTGCAGAACTGGACAGAGATGGCTGATGGTGAATGGCATGAAAGGGAGGTTTTAGGAGTACTTTTATAATTTGTTGTATTCATGTGAAAAAGAAATCTGCAAATTCATTTTCAATTCATGGAGGCTGAATGACAAGCACTCTGGCCTCACATCAAGAAGTTTGATTCCCTGGCCAGGTGAGGTGTTTCTGTGTGGATGATCTCCTCTGTCAGCCTAAAACAACCTAACTGTCTAATTATTGGTTTGACATATGACTGGTAAAGCTCTTCATGGTAAATGGTGGTTAAGCAGTTAAGCACAATCTAGGCCTGTCAGAATAACAAATGTATATATGTGTGTGTGTGTGTGTGTGTGTGTGTGTGTGTGTGTGTTAATGGTTAGTTTTCGAATGACCAATTACCAATGTCTGCATTAAAGATTGTATCTATTAGGTATTTAATAACCTTGTTATTAAATGTACACATTAGAGAGTGACTAACCAGCTAACTCTCCTTTTTGTGCATCATGGCCATAAAAAGTCCAAAGCCCCATAATCTTTCCATGCAAATTAGATTTTAAAATGTAATAAATTAGATATTAGACCTGTGTTTCTCCTCCCTGTTACAGTAAGCATACTTTGGTTTGGTCATTTGATTTCAAGTGAATGAAGGTTAGGTTATTTACTCATGTCCCCACAGACAGAATTATTCTAAAACGTTGACTAGAGCCTTAAGTGAGACTGGACGCAGCCATGTCCAGCTCTGTATAACCTTTGAGTGGAGATGACCATTGTCTTGGGGCCACTGAGCAGAGCCTTGAGGCCTGTGGCTGGTGTCAGCCTGTCCCTGTCAGGCATGTCCTGGCTCCCTGCCTGCTGCTCTCAGCTGCTCTCAGTCCCCAGTGTCCTCAGCCCTAAACAGATCCAGTTGCTGCTACTCAGCTCCAGCGGTGGGCCAATCTGGCTGATTAATGAACACATTCCCTAATAGAGGAACTCCTTCTCCCTGCCTGAGTCTGCATGTTAGTTTGAATGATATTTACTGACTCCTCTGGCCCCATCTCTGTTTTAGCATGTTCTCCTCTCAGCAGTTCTTGTCAAGATTCTTCACACACTCTCACTTCTCTCTATTCTCGACAGCCATTCACCAACTGTTTGCTATTTCCTTTGCTTCTCTCTATTCATTATGTTCCCTCTATTAAAAGCATTTACAATTCAAGCAGCAACTGTCGTGCAATCATCCAACCATATTTTACAGTAGCACCCAATCAAATCACTATTCCCTTTGTCAAGGCCTTCACTGTATTTGTAGCAAAAAGTGACAAAAAACACATGTGACTAATGACCGTGGTTCTCACAGACAATAGGCCTGAGAGGCCTTGATGAGAGTCAGAATGCAGAGCAGCAGGGTAAAACATAAATCAGATTCTCTGAGCTGTACGATTGGTCAGGCAGCACCATGGTGACCAGAAGGTCAAAGGGCACACATGTTTAGGCTTCTGTTTAACCTAAACCAGATTCATCAGTTGTCAGACCCCACAGGCCGATTATATCAACTCAAACTTAGACATAACAGTGAAAAAGAAAACAGTCTTTTATGTCTTTTAAACCTAGATGATTTCTTGGCTTAGATTCATTATCTGTCATCTGTCAATCAAGCACAGGGTGCACCCTTTTATCAACGCTGTGACCACAGTACAAAAGCACAACAGCTCTGAATGTCAGTGTTCACTTACCAGTCCATCACAGTTGCTGATGGCCACAGTGGCGCCGGGTGTGTCCGTGATGTCCCCCACGTACAGGCACTGGTCATGCAGAGCCTCTGTGTGCCGAATGCTGTCGCTGTCATCGTGCCACTCCATCTTGGCTCCGGGGGCCACCAGCCTGGCATTGTGACGCAGGCGCAGGTGGAACTCCCGGCCGAAGACGGTGACATTGTAGTAAAGCTTTTCCCGGTGTGCGGTGGACTCCTGGTCTTCCTCCGAGTCTGGTCCTTCCCACTCATCATTGCCTGCTTGTACCTCCCTCCGCAAGCGCCTACGGGGCTGCCCTCCTGCCAGGTGCTCCGCTGACACCGCATGAGACAGGAAGCGGCCTTCTGCATCCACACTCACAGGCCTCACCAGTCCATACTCCCCCAGCACGTGCTGCAGGGAGTCTACAAACAGCACGGGGAGGGGGGAAGGGGAGACAGGGGAGACAGGGGTGGCAGGTGAAGGGGAAGAGTGAAATGGCACAAAGACGACAACAGAAGCATGGTTAGATAGATAACTGCACAGAAAGAAGAGAATCACAGGATATGTGGGTCTAATTTATACAGTGGAAGTGAAGGGGCTGAATAGAATATCAACAAAGCCACATTGGATTTATCACTTGCCAGACATTGTGTAGAATTGTTTCTTTTCTATACATTGTTTACATGTGCTCCTCCATAAGTAAAATAACTCAACTCTGGAGTAACCTTTACAGACACTCACACTGATGCACACTCAGCCCCACCCAGAAACCCAGAGGCGACCCCGGTGCTCGCTGGTGCGGCGCAGTGCGCGTTTGGAAACGGCAGCCTCAGCAGTGCGCGCTGCGCTCCTGACACCTTCTGTGCCCTTCCTCCGTCAACAGGAAAGCCAGCACAGGATCAAGGCGCTAATTGCGTCTTCTCAGACTGTTTTCTCACTGTCAGCTAGAGAGAATATGCCTTCAGAACATCATAGCTCATAATGTTAAAACTCCCTGCAAAACTTAAAATGTATAAAGCCACATCACGCAGCTGCATGTTTGAGGCATGGGAAAGGTTCACGTGTCACTGTGACAACACGCGCATCATTTGGAGGCGACCTGAGCTGTGCACCCCGCGCCCACACACTGCAAAGCCACTTAAAGGAGTCACAAGAACCCAGCGGTGTCCAGGTGCCCTTGGACCAAGCACATTATTTTAGTCCAGATTATTACATCTGAAGTTTGGTAATAAACAAATGCTTCTTTTTGTCTTGCACTCTGTGTCGCTGGAGTGATAGGATAATAGTGTGATCAATATGCTGACATCCGACTCCAGCGTCCTGTGACAGATCGATATCTGCGACAGATAATGTCAGCCTACTTCCCCGCAAAATCTGACAGGAACAAGCGGCGCACCTCGTGTCTTTTACACCAAAAACACCCGGGAAAGTGTCTTGAACAACACCAGAGTCAGAGCACATAGAAGTTGTGCCGCACAAAAGCCTGGCAGTGTTTTTCCATGCAACAGAGAATAGAGACTCACAGATAGGGACTGAGATAAGGAGAGGAACGTAAACAGTGAGCACGTTTCTTACCAACGCTACTGGCGATGTAAAGGCCGCTGGTGTGCAGCATAAAGGCCGGTAAAAGAATTAGGACTGTAAATCCAGGCGAGAGACCCATGGCAGCTCCGAACTGCGCAGGTGAGAGAGTGGGACTCCGGGCTCCAGTGTGGTGAAGTTCCCCGCCTGGCGCGACCAGCCACGCCACGACAGCAACAGCACAGCAGCCCGCAACTAGACTGCCAAGTGCACGGGGAGCGACGGAGCTCTCCTCCCCTCGCTCTCTCACTCCGTCTCACTCTGTGGCTGCGAGTCTTCCTCTCCTCCTCCCGCTTCTCTCTCTCCTCCCTCAGACACTTTCACATTCACTCACTCAACTCTAGCCCCTCCGTCCGCGCCTCTCTCGCCCCCATCCTCAGACAAGTGTACTTCGCACAAACTGCCGCTGTTTGGCCGAAAAACATGACGCGAGAGAGCGCAGGGCCCGCAGAAAGCCTCTCCTTCCACACAGGAACAGCGGGAGAACACCACAAGCTCGCCTCTCCTCTCGCCATGTGCTTTAAGATACATTTTACTTCTGCAACTTTAAATGCATCCCGTCCAACACAAGTGTCCCGGTGTTGAACGACTCGTAGCGCCCCGTGTGGATCAGACGGAAAAGTGCGCGCACTTCTCCAAGGCCCATGAGTCCAATTTAGAGATGAAAAGAGAGAATTAAACAGCCCTAACCTGCAGTGGCCTCACTTAGCACGTGATTTAGCCCTCTGACCACTAAACTCACAAGGTTCATACTGACACAAAACATATGGCAAATACTCTTAGAAATAACAGTCTAGGCCTATTGTTGCAAATGAACTCTTACCGCTGAAGGCCAAACTAAAGTGCATTAAATACAACTGTAAAATACAATCCAGCTTGTTATACTGTTATATTATTAAATAGACAATCATCTTCACACTGACAAGGCAAACCTTTTTATTTGATTTTTTATGAACTTGTATTTTCCTTTGTTAGAATTCTAATTATTACACTTACGATTATTAATAAATCATAAATTGTCTTTACTTACAAAACAAAACATTTGCCTTTTGTCTATTGAACAGGTAATTTGACCACATCATTCTGACCTGGCCTCCCTGTCAATTTTGAACCAGTGATAACAAAGGTTTGACTTGGGAAAGTATTTTATTTATTGAGGTTGAGAAAAGATTAAGGTCAAACAGATTTAAGTGTGAGACAGAACATGATGCAAGTGCAGATCTCCCTTTACATCCATATGCTTCAAACACCAATTTAACAATAAACTCTTTCTCCTATTGTCTTTGTAAATGTCTGTTTTCATTTCAATATTATTTACAATGAAGTTTTAAATAGGAAGTTAAATTCAACAATGTGTAATTTAGGACATAACTAAAGCAGGTTTAGATGCTCCAGAGTCCCTAATACAATCCCCAAGAACAGTAACTAATGATATATAATTAAATCAGATCTGTTATATTGTATTGTACATAATCCATGCTACACAGATCTAGTTTTATTACTCAGTCTTGTGAAAGTTTAAGGTTGAAACATATTTATAAAATCTAAAATAAAACCACTTCAAGTTTTAATTTAAAGGAGACAAATCCACATAGGTACAAGCTTTTAACATGAAGAATGAGTTTATTTTTTGTTTTTTTCTCTTAGCCATTTAGCAAAAACAAAAAAGCATAGAAGTTTCAGCTTGTGAATAGAGCCACGGTGAGGAGGGCCAGAGGACATGTGTAGCTCTCTGATTGAGTTCTATATATTACCAATCATTATAATGGGACGGCTCTGGCTGAAGGCGATCGGAAAAAGACACGGGGATGATCTGAATCTGATTGGACATCATTGAAAAGTCTAATTTTATTTAAATCCACCGGGGAGAAAAGCACAGACATCTTCTCCCCTGTCCACAAACGGATACAAAACATTTTAAACAAAAACAGTCTGTATTTATTTTCATTAATATTGGCTGGAGCACGTCTGTCGTCACCGTGTTTGTTTGGGTTCATTTGCACAAAGCTCAGTGCTGCTCTGTGATTGGTCCACCCGCCCGATTAACTTTGCAACTAGGCCTGTCATAATTATTATATCGACTTATTGTTCAATTTATGAAAGATGGAATCATATATTTTGGGGCACAATATTTATCATGCATACTTTTGCATAGTGGGAATATTTTTTGCCATTTTTATGATGTAGAGTGTGGAATATTACTAATACTATGGCTAATTATTTGTCTATTCTGTTATTTATTCGTTGCAGTTCAGGCCTTTTAATTATACTTTCTCTTTAAAATGGGTTTACTGGTGCTTTGTGTCAATGACATAAAATAGTTTCAGTGTTTGTATCGTTCATCACAACATTTCTCTGTATCAATATATTGTGGTTTAAAATGTGTTATCGTGACAATCCTATACTAACAAGAAAGATACAAATACCACAAGAATTGATCCTGCTGTGCAAGGTTATCACAGGCCTGTTTATGAAGTCATTCTAGCTCAATATTGCTGTGTATTGTGAAGAAATTGTAAGTAAAAGACATATGATACTAGATTATTATTTAATAGTAAAAAAGGATAAATTGTATTTGTTAAGGAAATGCATTTGGTTCTTAAGCATGCCAAAAAACTGAATGCTGGTGTGTGTATATATATGAACAAGGCCAAAGCTGATAAAATGTACAAAGGTGGACAGAACTGGGCCAAACATGCACATACGCGGCGTGGTAATGTACCCACCGGCAGCACAGTACTCCTCACACCCTCCTCTGAACCAAAGTAACACAAAGTACATGTGAGTGTATTCAACAGACAGAGGTCACCCACATAACACCACCCCATTCACCTCCACTGTCTCCTAAATGTCAGCCCAGTCCCCAGCACACACCTCAGTGCGACCAGACACGAGCCGCGGTCCCTCCTCCGCCCACTGATCCCGGAGCTTGTTTCCATGGAGATACCAAGCCCTGCACCTTCACGAGAAGAAGAAGAAGTGCAGAGTTGGAAAAGGGAGAGAGGGGGGAGACAGAAAATAATATCCCCAGACAAACAGGCTTGTATTGGCTCAGGTTAATATCAAATGTGTGTCCAAGTGGTCAGATGTCTGGGAAAACTGAGAGTGCAAAGAAGAAGAAGCCTACTAGACTAATAAATATGTTGTAATGTGCTGAATCTGAATAGTATTTACCTTTAGTGTTTCAATGGTTTGATTATACACGACTTATTACTGCCTTTTCTCTGCTGCGTTTTTACTTTGAATGAGTTGCAGTAATTAATGATTTATTTATGACTGAGGCATTAACTGTTATTAGTACAGATTGGTAAAGAAACAGTTTAGGGATGTTTATTTGATCTTAACTTGAAGAGCCCAAATTACACTATTTTCTGATCTATGTTACAGAGTTGTTTCCTCATCGCAAGCAAAGTTATGTTTTATTTACACGTGTCTAACACAGAAATCCTGCATATTTAGCCTGAGCTCTCCTCTCAAATTGAAAACATTCTCTTCCACCTTGTGATGTCACAGGAAGTGCTCCACTGTGTTTTTAAACACCTTCACTAGAATCATTTGGATGATTTCAGCCCTGGAATTGACCATCTTACATAATGTGGAACAAAGCATTTTGAGCTTCAGAGATCTAAGCAAACTAATAATAAAAGAAGATTACTCAAACATGCATAAATGAAACAAAACACAACTGCAGGTTTCTGATGAGGTTGCAATATTATAACATACCTTGAGGCTCACAAGAGTCGATTTTGGATTTTGCGTAATATAGGACCTTTCAAGGCAAATAGAAGTTGGCCTAGAGGTAACACAATTTAGCTAATTTAAAAATACATAAACAGTAGAAAAAGAGGAGCTGGTCTCCGTTGCTTAACATCTTATACTGTTGTGAAATGTGCATTTGGGGCTGCAGCGGGAGCATATGTTATAATGTCTCTAGCCAGGCCACCTCCTCCTTCTGTCCCGCCAAGGTCAGGCTGTGCCCCCCTGCATGTGTCTGCATGTATAAGGAGCCTGGGCCGGTCTCAGGAGAGCAGGACAGGTGTCGTCATGACAGCGCATCAGGACAAGCCATGAACCCAAACACAAAGTCAGACTCTGTTAAGTAAGTATATGCTGAAATGTAACTATGGGAAAGTTCAACCTCTTTTCTTGTCACCATGGTAAATCATATGTACTCCTAAATAATGCTTTATCTATACTAGTAGTACTGCAGAGTAGAGGTGGATTAGAGGCAGGTTATACACTGATTTAAAGTATATTTATATCAGTATCATTGTATTTTAGTGCTTTAGTGTTTAATGTTGACATATGCCACATTTTCTTCCTGGTCGGTCTCCTGGTGCTTTGAGTGACAGGCAGATGTGACCAATCACAGTCAAGTATAAACACAGAAGGAACAAATAACGTTAGTACGTGTGACAGTTTATTCTGATTGATGTTATTATCTTGTTCCCTCATCAAAAACATACCCAGAGTTGTGTTTTGTTTCATTCAAGCATGTTTAATACACAAACCCTGCATATTTAGGTTCTTCATAGAAAACAATCTTTGTTCCAACTTGTGATGTCATGTGGTGATGCAGAAACTTTGTGCACCTTTACTGGAATCATTTGGATGATTTCAGCCCAGGAATTGCCGATCTCTATTGAACTAAAGAGAAAAGGAGCTGCTAATATAAAAACTACCACTTCATGACATCACAATGTAGAACAGAGCATTTTGAGCATTGGGGATGTAGACAGACTAATCAAAGATTTATGAATAAAACAAAACATGACTCCAGGTATGTTTTTAATAAGGTAATAAGATTTTAACATGGTTTAAATCCCACAAGAATCCATTTGGTATAATATAGTACCTTTAATGTGAAACGCACATAGGATGGTTCCAGATGGAAAACACCATAATGCTCTGCTGAGATCAGAAATTCCAGCTTTATTTACTGCTTATCCAGTCCCACATCTGTTTAAAGGTCTACAGAAGGTGCAGAGAGGTTCACATGAGGACGGATGACCAGAGTGCCCCACGGAGCCAACAAATGTCCCAGAAATTACATGCCTCCCGAGCTCATGTGCTCCTTTTGGATCTAAACAATCAGATGATGACAGTGATTTACTTTGTTGAAAATGCTAAAACGTGGAGAGAAAAGTTAGCGGATTTACCTGACCATTCAGCCAGTAGCCAGAGCGGTAATGATTTTCAGCATCTTTGTTTGCATGTTGCTCACACACTCTTTGTTCCTGGGTTTAGAGACCGGTTTTGTCGATACTTTTCGCTTTTCATTGGAGGAAGTTCTGTGGAGACCTATGGGGCCGAGCCTTGGGTCAATAGCACCTTTACTTATTCATTGGTGATGCTGATATGCTGCTCTGACCACCCATACGACGGCGTTTGTTGGGCCTCTCTCTCCGTGCTGTCCACTGTATGCACCATATGTTACCTAAGCTCACAGTGGACGCTTATGACCTATTTCCATCTCTGTTCTTACCTGATCTGTCCTCTTTTACATGTCAGGAGGATTGACATACAGGAGGAGTATTTATTTCACATTTATGCTTAGATTACTTCAATTATTTATGTAATTCTGCCTTATCTGACACTATAATTACCATTTATATTTGTTTCTCTTTTGTTATAATGTTATATTGTGATGTGTGAGCTGCTGTGTCCAAATAAATTCCCTTGTGGACCAATTAAATTTGTCTAAGTTGAATCAGATAACAATTAGATTTGATTTATAGTGTATTTTTAGAGTTTCGGAGTTTCAAACCCAAACATTCAGCAGTGTAAAGTTACACAAAGTCAAATAGAGTGTAAAGAGACAAGTTAAGTATTATAAACAATAGCTTTGTAGCATATTTAGTTTTCAGAAACGCAGCTGCTTTGACATCTGTACTTAAGCCTCCGCTCACTTTGTCAGTCTTTCAACCGCATTGGTCCTGAAAATATGTGGTTTTTTGAAGACTTCTAGGAAAGCTCAGAGTTTTCAATTTCAGAGACACATTTCACTCTTCACTTTTTCTTTTTTCTTTTACATTATTTTTGAGTTTCAGAGTAAATAACATCTCCATTCATTTACCACATCCTCTGAAACTAATAGAGGAAAAGCTTCCATTAACCTGTCCTGGCCTGTCCAAAGAAATTTGTGGGCCAAGGGCAAGAAACCCACATGGGCCCCTCTAATATAAATGAA
>JACN01111056.1:0-10374 GCA_000787155.1 Scartelaos histophorus
TGTTTCATTCACATATGCTTGAGTAATGCTTTATTTATACTAGTGTGTCTACATTTCTAAATGTGAAGGTTTTTTAGTGGATTTTAGTGACACCACATGACTGTATCACCGCATGACATCACAAGGTGGAGCCTAAATATGCAGGAATTATGTGTCAAATGTGTGAATGAAATAAAATGCAACTTATAATGGATCAGAAAATCGCGTAATCTGGACTTTTAAAATCATCAGTGAACAGCTCTGTTAGTAAAAGCAGAGTTAAGAAATAATTTTGACTATTTTTAAATAAAACGAAGATTGAAATCCTTAATTATTCAGTTCAAAAAGAGAAAAGCGTTTATTGCGATCGATCAAAACAAGAGGAAAAGCTGTGACGCCCCCTTGCTCTGTTTTTGTGAGATGCAAAATTGCCATTCCACTCGTACTGATCGATCTTGATTTTTGATTAGATGTTATTTTTTTTCTTTTCGACACCAAAATAAAAATGTATCAGTATTGATTTCACGAGCATAGACAATACAAACTTTTAATCAGTGCATTTTAATACAAAACACAGCCCCATTTATTCCTCCAAAGTCTGACCTCTGCTCCGAGCCACATGTTTTTAGTGACAAAGAAGAGAGAGAGACATCACCATTAAAAGACGATTAGGAGCGACTAATTATTAGTCAATTAAAATATGATTAACTACACAGCCCATTCTGTTCATATATATATCTTTGAAAACATATTGAATGCCTGGGCTATATCCTGTACATGTTATTCAATTATGTAATGGCGATCAATGCTAAAATTAGACTAAATACTATTATATTATATTATACTATTATATTAAACTAGATACTCTTTCGAATGCTTTAATGATCTTGAGCTGTACCAGAATAAGTATAGGATTACTTAACCTAGTATAAACTCATGGACAACTGAGGGATTACACAGATTTAAAAGAAAATGACATTATTGTTCAAATAAAGGGTGTTTTTTATTATCATTGTGGTGCTGAAATTGGTAGAATCGATATTTTGAATTCGACAGTTTGATCAATAATGTCTTTTTTAGTCCAGTTTCTTTCTTTTTTTAGTCTAATTTCTAATGCTCACCAAACAGCTGTCAGTGGCTAGTTCAAAGACAATCTGAACTTTATCATAGTGAGGTTTTGAGACTGGCAGTAGAAAGAAGCAAGAGATAAAAGCCTCTGTTTCTTAAACGCAAGAAATAATGGTCTGTAATGCCACGGTGCAGTGTTGCGGGAGTCAAAGGGTCGTGCCAATTTTGTCTGACAGCTGATAGTAATGCATAGTCGGTTCAACAAGTCAACTGTGAACTTTGACCCTTTCAAAGGGAACCAGGGCCTGTCGAGGAGTGATTACTTCAAAATGGTGGTCTTTGTGTGATCTGCTCTGAAGGCACAAAGGGCTTAGAGAGACTATTTTAAAACCAGGTCAATGCATAATACTGCACCAATAGGGCAGTTCAGTTTCATGTAAGAATACAAAGAACTTAGATTTGTTAGAATTATACACAGTTTACTTACAAAACCAAGATTTAGAAGAACATAAATTTATCATAACATGTCGCCCAACCCTAGTTACAGTAGCAATAGACTCGGTTTAGACCTGATTTAGACCTGGTTTTGACCTGTTTAAACCTAATTTAGACCTGGTTTAAATCTGTTTTTTTAGACCTAGTTTAGACCTGGTTTAGATGTGTTTTTTTAGTCTTGGTTTAGACCTAATTTAGACCTAATTAGACCAGGTTTAGATCTGGTTTAAACCTAATTTAGACCTGTTTAAACCTAATTTAGACCTGGTTTAAATCTGTTTTTTTTAGACCTAGTTTAGACCTGGTTTAGATCTGTTTTTTTAGTCTTGGTTTAGACCTGGTTTAGACCTAATTAGACCTGGTTTAGATCTGGTTTAAACCTAATTTAGACCTGTTTGAACCTAATTTAGACCTGGTTTGTATCAGTTTTTTAAGTCTTGGTTTAGACATGGTTTAGATCTGGTTTAGACTTGGTTAAGGCCTGTTTAAACCTAATTTAGACCTGGTTTAAATCTGTTTTTTTAGACCTAGTTTAGACCTGGTTTAGATGTGTTTTTTTAGTCTTGATTTAGACCTAATTTAGACCTAATTATACCTGGTTTAGATCTGGTTTAAACCTAATTAAGACCTGGTTTAAATCTGTTTTTTTAGGCCTAGTTTAGACCTGGTTTAGATCTGTTTTTTAGTCTTGGTTTAGACCTGGTTTAGACCTAATTAGACCTGGTTTAGATCTGGTTTAAACCTAATTTAGACCTGTTTAAACCTAATTTAGACCTGGTTTATGTCAGTTTTTTTAGTCTTGGTTTAGACGTGGTTTAGATCTGGTTTAGACTTGGTTAAGACCTGTTTAAACCTAATTTAGACCTGGATTAAATCTGTTTTTTTAGACCTAGTTTAGACCTGGTTTAGATCTGTTTTTTTAGTCTTGATTTAGACCTAATTTAGACCTAATTAGACCTGGTTTAGATCTGGTTTAAACCTAATTAAGACCTGGTTTAAATCTGTTTTTTTAGGCCTAGTTTAGACCTGGTTTAGATCTGTTTTTTAGTCTTGGTTTAGACCTGGTTTAGACCTAATTAGACCTGGTTTAGATCTGGTTCAGACCTGGTGGTGCTTGAAAAGCCAAATCTCCAAGCCAAAAATTCTTAGTTATTGTACTTGGTATAAAAAAAACTTTGAAAACCAGTGGTCTAAATCATTTTTATATATTCTACTGTAATATAAAATTTTAAATTAACATAAGAAAAATGCTAAATTTATCATAAAATCACAATTACAACATCTACGACACATAAAAGCATCCAGACTAACGTAACCATTAAATGAGCAGAGTATATGAAAAACACAAGCTCTGTATGTGAATGATTTTTCACATTAAAGACAATAAACATGACTGTCTGCAGGACTAGAAAAGCCATTGATCCCCGTCGTTCACATGAGGGACTCCACCATCACCAGCACCAAGACAGAGGAGTGAAAGTGAAGGGTGAGACGGAGCACTCACTCCGGATATGAGCCTTCTGCTGAATTGGATCTTTCAGTTCAGTGACTAAGAGACAGACAGACAAAGAAGCACTAGTTCAGGTCCCTCTCCTCCTTTCATTAAGTCCTGTCAAAATCGGCAGCTGTTATTGTCATACTTAAAGCTGTCGTGTTAGATTGGTCAGCACAAATGGAAAAGTGGCCCCTCGGACTGGAGGACCTGTGTTATTATAACTGCTGAAGTCATTGTGTGGTAGTGTATCTCTGCTGCTCCACTGGGCTACAGATGATGTGGAAGCCAGGTTCTTGTCAAGTCAATTGGACAGGAAGGAAAGACAGAGCAAAGCTTAAAGTGCGTATGACAGCTTAGAAAACACATTGCACGAAAACGTAGTTAAAGGCCGTGTACACCACTTTGCCCCTGGATTTGAGAAAAATATGTCTTGGATAATATGGCCACAGTAGAGATATATTGTATAAGCAGCTCTTCAAGTCAAAAAAAGTCAAAATAATTGTTTTCCAAGCTTGACATTTTTGGTCAAGTATAATTTTACAGATGTGAAATAGTAATTCTGGTACCAAACATAAAGCAAAAACTCGCCTTTTTACAGCAAAACTTGATTTGATAAATACAAATATATGACAACAGCATCATTGTTTCAACTAGCGTCAAATTTTTTTCTTTGTACATAAATTGTCCATATATTTTGGACTGAATTGTGTATATAGATGATGTATTTGAAGGAATTTCTTTTTAGAATTCAGCTCTTTTTCACAAACTTGGTAGAGCTTGGAGTACAGCTGCTGCTCCTCCATATAGGTAGGAGGTGTTAACTGAGACATTTGTTCAGTATTTTATTTGGTTTATTATTTTTGGTACAGAAACTCACACATAAAACGTGTATAAAAAAACTTGTGTAAGACGTTGAAGCTTCACTTTTGAGTCAGCACTAAAAGAGGTCACAGCATCATTTCCTTCATTCTTACGAGTCTCTTGAACAGCGCCACTACTCAAGTCTGAGTAATAGTATTCAAGGCCAATGTTATTTACATTTTTTAAAGAGTTCTATTACAGCGGCGATACGACCTTGAGTCAAACACAAAGAGAGATGTTCTGGGTATAAACAGGAAAGTGTTCATTCACAGGAGGTCAGCAGCCGAGTCTCAGGGCCAGTGGAAAATAGTGGATCATATGTAACACTATAATATAGAGTTTAGTTTTAAGTAACAACAATGCATAAAAAGTATTGCATAACACACATGTTTTCATCAAATATAGATTATTTTTATTACTGATATGTGCAGATTTGCGTTGGTCCATTTGCAGTTTGACAGTATTCAAACATGTATGTGGAAATCAAAGTAATTTAGCCGCATAAAAAACGAAATGTGTATTTTTTGATGACTAGAAATAAAGGTTTAAGTTAAAAACTGCTATTTGAGAAAGGAAGAATTTGGAAACAGCCTTTAATCAAATCACAGTGTAAGCCTTGCCTTTGCTCTAACTTCTAGCACATTTAGCTGTATTTTGTCACAACAATAACGAACCCCCTATCTCCTCCAACACATGGGACCTCGAAGACACTCCAAACAAGACTGTATATAATTCATGATATAAAAGCTCTACAAATTATTTAGATGAATCTTTGTAGCTCATTTGTAAAACTGGAGTGTAGTCGGTGCATTCCACGCCTGGAGTGAAAAGAGTGAGAGTAGCTGCATATTTAACAAGCTGAATACAAGCAAATAAATGAGATCAACTAAAAAGAATAGCTGATCCAAATCATGCCAACAGCGGCGCAGGGGGAGAAGGAGTCTGTCCCGATTTTGTTGCGTAACCGTGGACGCGTGGGGGGCGACGAAAAAACCCCCAAAGCCAGTCTTTATTTAGCCCATGTCCCACTACACCTGTTTCCCCTGATACACTGTGACCTGCATTACAAGTCTGCACATATACTACAGCCAACATGATAGTACATATGTTTATAATAACTGTACAGTTTGGTCAAGAAGGACTTAAAGTTGCACTATGTCACTTTTTTTTTTTTTTATTTTGAGGGGTCTCCAACCTGCTCGTCTCCAAGGTGATTATTCAGTGATCAAATGATTCAAAAGTTATTACACCTTGGAGTGAATAATGAATAATTGATTCACTCCAAGCTGTAATAACTTTCCCAGGGGATGCCAGCTGCTTGTCTCCATGGAGATAGATTAGTTTAATGTCATACTGAGGAATATTTTAGGCAAAGAAATAACATCTCCTCACCTTCAACACAATGAGACGCCATATATTGATCTAATCCTTCATAAAGCTTATCTTACTGTCCCCTTATGGCTCAATTTTGCTCAATTTGATCAAATAAAACAGACTATTATTGAATTAATTTATATGTAATAATAATTAAAATGTTAATAGCTGAACATAGCACATGCCACTTGTCTATACAAAACCTACAGAACTGCCCATGTGTTCCAAATTGTATTACACCAAATCTATTTTTAGAATCCTACTCATGAGTATCAGCTTCCAGTTACAGGCAACATTCTGAGGACTTTTACCCATTCAAAAGATAGTATATCTGTAAAAGTAAGACACTTTTAAAGTTGTCCATTTTGACATGCCGTAAATTAATAAAGGCATTTTATTTTAACAGGTGAGTGCCTTGGATTTTTTGCATCTTTAAACTGACTTCCCTTCCCCAAAGAGCATCACTGTGTTTTTTCTACTGTTTTCTACTGTGTATTATCCTCTGGAGGTCCAGGAAGCGCTCCTTTTGAAACTTTTTTATATTATATCTTTTGTTTAAAATTGTTAATTACTACAGTAACTATGCTAAATTGTCATTATTCTGAAACACATGAATAATCTGTATTTCTGAGGACATATCTGCAATACATTTGACCTATGCCCATTGCCAACCTCCACAACTAATATTGTTCCTTTAGAGTTATAAATACCAGGAAACTATCCATTGACTGTAGTGACCCTGACTGTCCAAGCATAATAACAGCTAAAGGACGGGGCCAGTGTGGCGGAGGCTCGGGGCCAGAGAGGTGACGCATATGTGAGGGCAGGACTACGTCAGGCCCAGCAGTCTCCTGGACAGATGGAGGTGTGATGGAGCAGGAAGGAGAGAATCATTGAGAAAAAGAAAAAAAAAATAAAGTGATAGCTTTGACACCTACACAGCCGTCGGAGAACCGAGAGAAGCGGCGTCTCCGATCTGAGTGGGGGAGTACTTCTAAAAATATATTAATAAAAGGCGTGAAAGGTGAAGGAGTCTGGGTGGACGGATGGAGGGGTGGAGATGTGGTGCTGCCTGCAGACTGACACACAGCGAGGGGTACAGTGCAAAGAAGTGAAAGCCATAAAAATAACTGGAACAAGGATCTTACTGAGTGATACACAATACAATATAACAATTTATACATTTTTGATACAGATAAAAATAAATAATGGGAATTTGTGTTAATATTATTTTACTTGTGACCAAACCAGGCTGTTGAAAGACAGATATTACATAAAGAAAATTGTATGTGCAATATGTGGAAATATGATAATATATATATATTTTTTTTAAATCACGTTTTTGTTTAACATGACAATGCAACAATCCAATAGTGGAATTTGATATCGAGGCTGATACTGAAAAATTTGCTGGATCTGATAAGGCTTCCAAATACTGGTTCAGTCGATAACCTAGATTACATATATACATTGAAAAAATAACTAGAGAGATTTAAAAAAAAAACAGCTCCATTTAACATTGTATGTATACTGTAATATTTGTAACAGCATCCACAGATATTTGGATCAGTTTAGTCTTATTTTATTTTAGTATGAAGAAAAAAGTGCCTTTCAGCCTTTGCATTGGTATCGATTCATATTGGGAAATGAAACATACTTAAAACTATAGTAGTTTAAAGAGCTGTCTTTTATGCATTTTCAAATATCTCTCTAATGAACTCTGGTATAAAAAGACCCAAGCTGGCAATTAGAAAATGACTGAACCTCAATCTCAATTAAATTTTGATTAATGACACAAGCCACAGTGGGGCGATAGGGGAGAGAATGGAGATAAAAGCACAGGTTTGCTTTCAACTGTTCATAAACAGGCTGAACAGGTATAAAATGGTTATAATTACCTCAAATTGAAAGCACTATCTCCTGTTGCTCAACGATCCAAAAACACACCATCATTCTTTCTTTGTGTTTTGTCCGAGCCAAGGCAAACAGAGTCAGCAGTCATTAAGTCATTATATTACCCATTTGGATAATAACTGCCACTGCATAGCTTCGGCAATCCCGTTTTTCCAGTATAACACTTTTATTTTTTCCTATATCTAAAAGTCCTATATTACACAACATTTCCTTTGAGCTTTAAGTCATGTTATAATGTTGTTACCTCCTCAAAAACAGACCCAGATTAGTGCTTTGTTTGATTCACCCATGAGTAAACCTTCATGACATCACAAGGTGGAACCTTGTGATGTCATGAAGGTAATTTTTCAAGTAGTAGTAGTAGTAGTAGTGAAGGCGTATGGAGTTTAAAAACACAGTGGAGCACTTCCTGTATTCCAGCATGCTATCACTAGGTGTTTTCCAGCATAAATCTGCATTTTGTGTGTTAAACATACATGAATGAAACAAAACACAACTCCAGATTTTTGATGAGGAAACATTATAAAATATATAAGAAAATAGAGTAATACGGGCCCTTTAAAGAGCTGTATAGTTAAAAAAAAGTTTGGAAAAGGTAGTCACTTGGATGGTGCTTTAAACATTGACAAAATGGGACACT
Source organism: Scartelaos histophorus (assembly GCA_000787155.1). Taxonomy (NCBI): domain Eukaryota; kingdom Metazoa; phylum Chordata; class Actinopteri; order Gobiiformes; family Gobiidae; genus Scartelaos; species Scartelaos histophorus. The sequence continues at coordinate 7,827 of JACN01111056.1, forward strand.
GTGGAACACCTCTGAATGACTGAGGGGTTAGATAATAAAGTTGCTAAACAAATGGGTAATTCTACTGAATGATTGCATATTGAGAGTCATTTAGTGTTCTCTCTCCTTAATTTATATTATTAAAGGTGCACCGTGCAACTTTTGTAGTGAAGTTTCTCGAAAAGGGAAATGTTATTGCTTTGTCTAGAGATGTAATTTAAATCTAAAACACGGGAAACAAGCAGGTTACTACACTACGCTGCAATATAAATCAGATCTATGGAGTGTCACCCCTGTTCACAGAAGGAATTGCTGTACCGTATTTTTTGGACTATAAGGCGCATATAAAATCATGACATTTTCTCAAAAATCAGCAGTGGCCTTATAATCCAGTGGCCTTATGTATGACCTTTGGTTGTGTTTAACCTCCAACTGATTTGATGTTGTCCACATTAGTCTAATAACGTATTAGTGGGCGAGTCAGGAGGAGTAATATGTTGGCGACATATAGGGCGACTGTGCAACATACCGGTAGTTCTGTCGTGTGCTGTACAAGGACCCAAAATGCACCTGTAAAGAAACATGCACCATGCAGATTTCAGGTTTTGTATTTTAGTGTTAAAACTGAACAATGTTGAGAGGGATCCATGTTTGATGCCCAAATCACCCAACTGTTAAACTTGTATTTTTGTGTTAGCTACAACTGAGAGTTATTGTAAATGACCTGAATAAAGTTCGATTTATCCGACACGCGTTTTGTTTCGCTTATTGCGCCTTATAATCCGATGCTCCTTATGTGTGGACAATGACACAACTGACATATTATTTGATACTGCGCCTTATAATCCGGTGCACTTTATAGCCTGAAAAGTATGGTATTTTTGAGCATTAAAAACAGTGACAACATGAATAAATGCTCGATGGAGAGGTTTAATGTCATACCATGGAACATTTCAGAGAAAGCAATAACATCTCCATGAAGACAACGAGCAGATAGCAGAACCCTCCACCAGAAAAGTTCCGCAGTGCACCTTAAACTTTCCCTAACAGCCAAGATGCAGCTGTTACTTGAAGTCATTTAAGTCTTATTGTTCTGTTGTCCTGTTCTCTGTGGAGTATTTTGGGCTTGATTACTTCACTCAATACTAATTAAGAACCAAAACAGCTCAAGGACTCAAGTGGCAGCATCATTCGTCTTTCCGGTTTGTGCAGACTCGGTGGTTGTTTGGAGCCTTGAGTCTGCACCGGGAGTTTCACCTCAGCTGACCTTTGACCCCCGGCAGTCCAAACAGTCAGTCCTGGGCTCCCGCAGAGGGCGCAGCTGCCTCTGTCTCAGTTGACGGATTCTGTTTAATGAAGGAGAATAGAGGCAAGGAAAACAAAAATACAGTGTTTGAATGCTACTAGAAGCGCCCACACTCATAACAATGAGTTACTTGTAGATTGTCTGTTACATCAACTACAACAACTGTGGTGCATATTTGACCAAAGCAGCAGTTTCACTTAGTTTCTAGTGATTAAAATATGTTTGAAACCGAATGTAGCCAGTGAACACCAAGGGTAACTCTGATTTTTGGGATTTTTTATACTCAGATACTAATATTGCACAATCTTCACAACAAGTTTGATATTATAAAACTGAATTATGATACTGAAGATGATGGTGCCTTTATGTAAAAGTGTTTTTTGGGGATTATTTCTATCAGATCTGATGATATTTTCCCAGTCCATAAGAAAGTGTGTTCCAGTATTTCTACATCCTACTGCTATAACTTATTACTTATTATCACTTATTATCATTTGTTCCCAAAAGATCACCAGGCGCTTATCTGAAGATTGCAAAATGATATCAAATGTTTAAAATTATATTGTATAAGATTTATTTTTAGTTCAATACAGTATTTTTTGTGTGAAACTGGGACACATAAATGACACAACAAATACAATTAAGTTTAAATATGATTTGCTGCAGTTTCATTAAAGTTGAAAAGTTTGTCAAACCGTACAGAAAACTTACTCGATATTATAACTTTTGCATCTTTAAAAAATACAATATTACTTTGCGCACCATATGTTTCTACTGCAGTTTTACCATTTGTCTGTGTTCATATATTTTATTTCCTTATATTGCTAATGGCCCAACGATCATTTGAAGATCATTTGAAGTAAACAATATATTCCAAACTAACGCTACAGCACCGCCTTCCACACTGTGATCACATTTCAGGACTATTTCATCTGTTTTCTGTCTATCAAATAAATACAAATCAAATAAAGAAAATGTCACTTGTGTAATATTAGGTTGTATCGATGCCAGTGGGGATATAATACTTTGTTTCTTTCACCATTCACAAAGCTGAAAATGAGATTTTAACAGCATGACGCCTTGGGCAGCACTGAGCCACACTTCATATAAAAATATAATGTGTCAGAATGAAATCACACAGGACAAAGTTTGCATTTTCAAAGTTGGAGTAAAAATAAAACAAGTCTTATTAAGAAAATGGACTTTTCCCTCACCAGAACAAATCTTATTATGTGATTATTCAATTTTCAATTCAATTCAATT
>KN489837.1:1159-16351 GCA_000787155.1 Scartelaos histophorus
CACCAGCGTACGCGTGGGGGACAACGCGGTGATGAGCTGCGAGGTGAACTCCGACCTCGTGCCCTTCAGCCGCTGGGAGAAGGACCGACAGCCCCTGGAGCTCGGGATCAGACTGGTCCAGCTGCCCTCTGGGGCTCTGGTCGTCACTAACGCCTCGGAGTCTGACGCCGGCCTGTACCGCTGCGTGGTGGAGAGCGGAGGAGCCGCCAAGGCCAGTGACGAGGCCCAGCTCACAGTGCAGACAGGTAATCGACCAAAAGTACTAAAGGTGTTAAGGAGCGCAGTAAACGTGGTACATTCTCTTAAAAATAGGTAAAAAAGCAAAGAAAAGGAGATGTAACTGCATTTCACTACGACTGATCCAAACTATAAAAGCATTCACTGGAAAAAAAAAACAAAACAATATCTAGCTAAATTAAAATGACTCAAATAAACAAGTAAAATAATCTACCAATGAAATAAGTTTGTTTTCATAATTCAACATTCGATTTTGTTTCTTCTTTTAAGTCCAAGAAGATGTTGTTTTTCTTATTTTAAGTGTAGCAAGAAGTGTTTTCATATTTCAACCACAAAACGTCTTGTTCCACTGGCAGATAATTTGACTTTTCAAGTGAAATTTACTCAAGTTTATGATTACACTTTCTTAATTCAAGTCTAGGGACAACATGTGACTAGATCTTGTTTTTTTGTAGGGTTCATCCAAGTTATGGAAATAATGGAAGTCCGAGCTCAAGCCCTGCTAAAAAGCTTAAAATGATTTAAAAGTAGTGAAATGATCCATGCAGCAAGATCATTTTACTAGACAAGTTATTTTAAAATAAACTATAGACTCTAGACTAGAATTAAACAGTCTCAGAAGAGAGAGAATAAATCTGGAAACAAGATGAAGAACCTGATAGAAGTTCTAAAATCTTGGCCAGATCAGGGAAGTTTGCAGTGTGAGTTGTGATGTGGGGCATTCTCAGACGCCGCCCAGAAGGAAGGAGGTTAAACTCCTCACTCCTCGCGGGTGGTCCGGCCTCTCCATTATTTGTTGGGCCTTGCAGATCCTCCTGGACGGCTGTAAAACTACAATTTCACCTGCCACTTTAACCACTCGAGCCAGACGAGTTCTGCAGGAGAGAGCGACAAAATGCAAGAATAGATTCAATAAAACTCTGACAAAAAGGGTCATAAGGACATCACTGAACATTACAAGAATTCATTTTCCTTCACGAGTCTTTGCTGCACTTTCTTGCAGATGGCGTCTGTTCAATTCAGAGCGTTGTTAATTAGAAACCACATACTGAAGGATAATTTCTTGTTAATATTAAAAATTACTTCTGTTGACTTGCTGTTTAAAATTGAGCTGAAAAGGTCAGAATTTTCAAGTAGAATTTAGTGTTTAAATGTCAGATTGCAAATGTTTTGACCTAATTTATGGTTCATATCTCTGTAATTACTGGGCCTATTCACATGAAACCAAAACTGACACAAAGATAGACGTCTTCTATCGGTGTAGTGGACCAAACAGAAAGGCAACAACAAGGGCAAAAATAAGTTTAAATGTAATAAAGATAAATACAAGATAAATAAAAATTTAACAACATGTGACAAAAGCTGAAATAAGGAAAATAATTAACAATAAGCCAGTCCCAACTGGGGTTCATTTAAACCAAAGTGAACAAAACAAAAACCCAAACAGACCAAGAACAGGGGAATTTAAATGCAGATGGACAAACTAAAACTGAACTCAAGAGGAGGGGAATTACAATAAATATTTAATTAAAACTGCTTACCAAAGTTACAAAATTCAAAAACAGAAAATAATAAGTAATAATTATGTAACCTTAAACAAACAAGACAAAGTAAGTAGACAAACCCTTTGTTTGGCGTAGTTGGTCCCAAGAGTCAACTCTGGTCAGAAAAAAGAGAAGTTTAAGTAAATATGAATTTACATGAACTAAAAAGTGTGCAACCAGATTAAAAAAAATACAAATTAAACAAAAATCTAAATAAAGGAATTCAATTAAACTATGTGCCCTGGAATTAATTTAACTAAAATTTTAATTAAATTAAATAACACTGTGGAGTGGTGGCAGAGTTATCCAGCACAATCTTAGGTAAAGAAAAGTTTGATTTTCACAATGATTTCAGAAAGTGGGGCCATTTGAGGACCCAAACTCCCATAGAATGATACTTTGCAGCTGATGTAATCAACATTCTCTGGGGGTGTGATGCTAACTGTAGGCTCTGCTCTGTTTGACGCTTCATTGGACGTTAAGCTGAGCTTTGTTTGAACACAATCTGACCAGAAAGAGCTGACTTAAAATCACCTAAACAGGCTGCTCGGATTGATCACAGGCTCCTGAAAATGTTTGTTTAAATCCATTTGGTGTTTTTTCTCAAGTTTTGGGAACATTTTGGACAGTGTTGGCACGGTAACTCCTAAACACCATTAAGAGATACATGTGGGTCAATGACTTGACTTGTGTCCAGTTGCAATTTCTTCAGTTATAAAGGTTCTAATTTCATAATAATTCCTCACATACCTGTAGACCCTCTGACCTCCATGGAGTCAAATATTTTTTAGTTATTCTGCATGTTTTTTGTAGTGTGGTGCGACTGTCCACCCTTAACTGATGAGTTTTAAACCTCTTTAACTGTAACTCTAAATCTAATCAAATAGATTTTCTTTCTTTTTTGTCATATTTTCTGAAGTGTTTTTAGCCCCACATGAAATTTCATCTTTCTTGAATAGATATTTCCCCCATAATATTCAAACAAATATTGTAGCGTGTCCATTTTTTCATATCTCATGTTCCTATAACACAGAACTTAGATTAACCATGTTTTAGAAAAGAAAACTATTTGAAGTGTATTCTCGGCTGCATCACATTTTTTAAGGTTGTAGCCAATTCATGTACATAAAAAAACACAAAAAAATGTTTCAAACATAGATTTATGCACTTGATTGGAAATATTTGGAAATATTTGATAAAGTTCAATAGAGACTACATTTTAATATTTGCCCGTTGAAAATCCTTATACGTCCTTGACCCACGTTGAACACCCCAAGTGTAATGCCCAATGAAGCTCACGCTGACAGTGCAGTCAGTTTGTCTTAATTGGCACGTCTTACTCTTCCAATTCCATTAAGATTGTATTTGGTGACAGTGGTACACATAACCCTGCTCTGGCTCGTCTCCATTCCCCCTCCGCTCGGCGCTGTGGAGGCAGGGGCTCTCCTGGGAGGCCTGTTATCGCCCTGTACTACACTGGGCCAGTAACTCTCGCGCCGGATTCCTTTGTGACAGTGTCTGCTCGGGCCCCTCGCAGCTTTTATTTACTGTGTAGTTAAGCAGCGGGCTCCGGAGCACAGAGAGATATTAGCGAGCGTAAATCAGCCCCAACAAGAGCCTGCTGGGACCCTTATCTTTTTATGTCCCCTCCACGTCGGCAGTGTGAACCCGAGCACCGCATAAACCCCGTGTGCACAATACAGGAGTCATGACGACGCTTTGTGAGCTGGAATCAGTCGTCGGTGAAAACAAAGCGCTTAGCTAATGTTTAGGGATGGGCCGTATATCGCTCCCAGTATCTCTTTGGTGAATATAGACACAGATTCTTCTATAGCGGTTAGTTGATATCAATACTCGATACTGATATTTGTGCCGTCCTTTTACAAGAGACTAACAGCACAAAATGGAAACATAAAAGTGTTATATGACTGTACGTTTACACAAACTTTATACGAAAGAATCATTTTTAATTGATTTGATTGATTTTGTTTTTATTTCGAGTTTGCGCCAAGAGAGAAACAGTAATCATAAACAAAAAACATAAACATTGTAAACAACAGAAAAGCTTATTTCAGAACTTATATTAGCCCACCCTGTTCATTACATATATTATATAAATATTTAAAAATGTGCTTGCTTATGTACACTGATCACAAAACTTGAATGTTTGCATACAGCAAAATAATTTAAAAATAATTTTAACCCAATTTCTTTTTCTTTTGTATTATTCTGTACTATGTTTTACTGTTATTATTTTATCCATATTTTATATTCTAATGTAATGTATTTTGTTGTTTTGTAAAAGTGAAATATTAAACCAGCAAATTCACTGGAGATAAATTCGTGGTCCTTGCTGATTTTAAAAGCTAAAATAAATATCGGTATTGACCAAATATTGGTTATATCAGTATCGACTCAAAAAAACAAAACAAAACAAAAAATTAAAATCGTCCCGTCCCTACATATTTCTGTTTTAAGGCGCACTTATGTGACTGTTATGGTGCTTGTCCATGGAGATGCATCATATGCATCTCCATCTCCTCGAGGAGGAGTAACATTCCAGATAAAGCATTATGCTTTATCTGGAATGTTACCAGGTATGGCATTAAAATCCTCCATTTTGCATCTGTTTAATAACGGGAGTTTTGTTGTGCAACGTTCCAGGCAAAACAATAACATCTCTATGGAGAGCAGCAGGTTACACATTTAGTACAGTACATATAAAGTCCTTTGGTGAGCTACTTGTACAGTCCTAAAAAGCTTGGTCAGTTATGAACAGTTAAATCCAGGGTTCTCATGGTCATGGAAATCCTGGAAATGTCATGGAAATCATGTTTTAGGCCTGAAAAAGTCATAAAATGTTGGAATGTTTGGAAAAGTCATGGAAATCTGTAAATCTATGACTTAAAATGAATTATAAGTAGTGAAATTATGTGTCCATGCAGCAAGATGATTTTACTTGACAAGTTCTCTTAAATAAACTCCCTCTAGACTAGAATGAAGCAGCCTCAGAACTAGTAAGCAGAGAATAAATCTGAAAACAAGATGAATAACCTGATATAAGTTTGGAAATCTTGGGCAGATCAGAGACATTTGCAGTGTAAGGTTGTGGAGAGCCACAGGTTGAAGACCCCTGATCTAAATCGAGTATTATCTTGACAACACTAAATGCTTCAAACGCACCTTTAAAGTCTTTAAAATGTGAACTGCCAGTACTACGGTATCCACGAGCAGCACGGTGACCTTTTAAAGTGTTGCTTCTACCAAACTCACCGCTGCTGTTTCCTGCGTTCCAGAGAGCGGTGAGGATCGGGCCCCGGAGTTCCTGCAGCAGCCCTCGTCCGTGACCAAAGCTGTGGGCTCCGGCGTCCTCCTGCCCTGCGTGGTCAGCGGCTTCCCGGCCCCGACTCTGCGCTGGACCGTGGGGGACAAACCCGTAGACGAGAGGTAAGGATGTGTCTGGCGTTTGCTCCGACTTTGAAGCACATGTCGGGGAAGAGGCCTTGAAGAACCCTGCGGAGATTTATGGATGTAAAAAAAACTATATGAAGTGTGTCTAAGCCGATTTGTTTCGCTGAGCCTGTAAAAGTAATCGAGTCTGTATGGAATTAGTTACATTAGGTCATTTATTTACTTTCTTCATAGGCGTTTTACTACTTCATGTCCCAGTTACATTTACTTGAGTCACTTTCGAAAATACTTTGACTTAGACAAACTTTATTCATCCACCAGGGAATTTTTTGGGGTCACAGCAGCTCACACACATCACAATATATTAAATAACAGAGAGTAAAAATATAAATAAATAGCAATAATAAATTCTAAAATCCATCGCAAAAAAAATAGACAAAAATAACAAATAAAATAAGGCATAATTATATAAATGTATATGTACAAGTAAAAATAAATTGGGGAAAAAAGGTCAGAAACATTTTTTAATTGAAGTAACAGTGCTGTAATTTATTTATTTTGTAAAAGTTGTGTTTCTTGCATCGCTCCTTTAGATATTATTAAGTTTGTCTCATTTTTTTATCTTGGAAAATACCTGATTCTGTGTATTATTTACTGTTTTGTCCTTAAAATTACTTTTAAATTACAAATCAGTTGATACGTCCTGACATTTGCTCTTTAAGCTACTCATACTTGAATAGTACTTTTCCCCATTTTTTTTTTACTCGAGTGTTTTCTTGAACCACTCATTTGTGCTTCTACTTGAGTAATATAAATTTGAAGTAATGTTACTCTTATTTGAAGATAATTTTTGGCTACTCTATGCACCTCTGTTTTGTACTTTGTCCCTAAATACTATATTTTTGGAGAGGGATAGTGGCATTTTTGTCATTTTTGTCTTGTAACAAAGTAAAGATTTGCAGTACCTTACCTCAGTACATGGGTCAAGAAGACATGTACTGCCTCTGTGGAACTTCTACTGTAACTATAAAGTGTTTTTAACTTCCACGAACCATGAAGAGCGCTGTTAGCATAAAGACGAAAGACTTTGTTGTCTCCAAGGGGAAATACATTTTCACGCACATGCCTTGTTTGACATATTCAGCAACAACAAACACAGACACGTTACAACAGACATTACAGCGCACTCGCCCTGTAGTTCAAAAATGTGAAATGTCAAAGTGAGGCCCTCCTGCTCCTGAGGCCCTGTATCTCCATCCGGAGGGCAGAGGGGTGAGGTGTTCTGTAGTGCCTGACCTGTTCTATGGACAGTGCAGTGCCTTTGATGGCCTTGTTGTTAAGCTCTGCAAGGTTTGGTGTGGGGAATTGTATGATTTTAGCTGCTGTGTTTGTGTTTAGACTGGTTTATAACAGTGAACAGATTAAAAAAACATGCTAATTGTTACAGCATTCCCAGGACGGCAAACTCCACTCTGCCCCCTGAAACTTCTGAAGATTATAAGAGTCTATTAGGAAAGTAAGAAATAACCACTGCAAACTGTTTAAATGAACTCGTTACGTTTAAAAAAAAGTAAAAATGGTGTGCTTTTTAAAGTAATTGCTCACCAACCTGAGGGAAGCTGTCACTTAACCAGACTCTGCACCCTCTTTGACCACTTACAGCGTGGGATTTCTATGTAATCTGACAGTTAAAAATGGTGAAACTACACAAAATCCTGCATAACAGCTCAAGTTACAACCGTAGCTTCAAATTCTGTCTCCGACTAGTGCACTTTTAACATTTTCCTGTCTTCAGACACACTAACAGCCTGGAGTGTGTGCCGCCTCTGCCCTCCAGTCATTTGGCTTCCCCTGAGGTGCTCAAACCTGTCCACCGCTGCTACCCTGAGGGCCTAAAGGCGAGACCCGGGTGCCAATGGTCCTCTCACGCTCCCACATGAAACTGCCGTGCTTATCTGTCCCCAAATGAAGAGCCTGGAGAGGGTGTCAGATGGGCTGTGCTCTCCCCCTCTTCGGCCCTCATTAGCCGGGGCAGCCGCAGCCTCAGATGCCCCTGAGAGAACCGTATCGAACACACGGGCCACTTTGATTTTTGCCAATTAAGAATGCGCTTTGTTTACCTCGGCACAGGTCCTTGAGAGTAATAGCTTTCAACTTCTGCGGTCACTAAACAGGCCCATTCATCAAAATCTACAGCCATAAGGGCTTTGGAAGTTAGAGGAATTAAAGCCGAGGTTGTGAGAGCAAAGACCGCAGTGCCCCGGCGCTCTCTTTAGAATATCATTACGTTAAACACTCAAGGTGCACTACTGCTGGCTGCTGTGGTTCAATCGCACTCCTGCCGGGTTGCCATATACTAGGGTTGTTTCGAGTACTCGGATTAAATCACCCATCCGATACCATTGTGTATTTTCCTGAATGAGGACGACCTCAAACAAACAGAGAAGATTAAATGTTTTTACATTTGTTATACTGTATAACAAGTTGGTCACAGGCTTGTAAATGTGCTCTGAGGCATTTTAACTTAACTTATGTTTGTCTGCTGTATAAGATCATTCATCATTCTGCTGCTCCTCCACTAAAACAGTTTGTTTTTCTGAGCTCTGAAACCACCTCCCGAGCCACTTGATCCACTGTGCGAGTGCAGGGTCCTCGAGCGCAGGACGGCATTTGGAAACTGAGTCTTTTTCTTTTCATGCGTGGCCGTCCGTCAGTGGAACATGTTACCAACAGAGCTGATCACGTGTACAAACTACGGCACATTCACACGCCTGGTGAAACAGTGAAACCTTTCAAACCAAACCTGTGCCCATAATGTGAAGACTGAATGAATTGTATGATGATTTTGAACAAGGATGATGATTTTAGGGAGGTTGTGAATGAGGATACAGAACTGTTCGGATGCTCTGGTCATTATAAAGACATTCTCTTTGTATGTTTGATTGTATGAACTATAACACCAACCTGCCCAGGGACGACAGGTGAAATTAGCACTAGAGCTACAACCTGGTACTGTTAAGGTTAATGTAGATTGTGGACTGTCCCTGTGTCATTAAATACATAAACTAAACTAAATACAGACTGTGGAGGCTCTTCACGTGCTTAAATCATGCTAATAATAACAATAAAGACATTTGTGTAGCTTCTAGTTTCATTTAGCCTTTAGTGTGGACAATCAACTTGGTGAAATAATTGGGGTAATGCAGCCCGATAACAGCGGCAACAGCGCTAACTCAGACTTTGTTTAATTACTCTGCATAATGAGGCCATGTGCTGCGAGGATGAGCGTCTTTTTTCAGGCCTTACAGTTTTTATTAACGCTGCGGTGGAAAGTGAAAGTGCTTAAATCAGCTCTACTTATCGTCAAGATCTTTAAGATTTTGAGGGCCAAAATAGTAGTGACATGTACATTTACTTTACCTAAGTATAATTTTCTACACTGTGATATCAGACTGGTATCAGTATCGGTGAGCACACCAAGGCCAAGTATCAGTATCGGAGGCCAAAAATGGTATCAGGGACAACATTACCTTATATTACATATATTAAGCTAATGCAAAGACAAAGACAGTTGAAGTTCTAACAGCCTGGCTTCTGCTCCTTGTAGAGCTGTGCAAAAATATCAAAATATTTATACAGTCTCAATACAGTCTCAAAGTATCATTATAATGGGCTGCTGTAGTGATTCCTGGGAAGTGAGGAATAACTTTGGCCCATTACAAACTGTGTCAAATTAGCTACTGTTTTTCCACTGATATTTATTGATATATTGAGTATTTTGTATCTTTTAAGCATTTTTTTGGTAACAGCACCCCAACTTGTTTATGAAATACTCTTGATATATTCTTATTTTTGATGAGTAAAATAGATGTATTTCATATTCACTTATATGCACAAGTAGTGGTTTAGCAAAGAAATATTGCTGCTGAAATGTATTTGGTTCTTTAAAACATTGATGTATTGTTGAGGAAAACAGCCTTTTCCTCTTGTGTTCGAGTTTCTGCTTAGATAAAAAAAACAAAAAACACTTGAAACAGAAATAATAATGTGTACAATAATGATACAAAATGTGTACAATAATGAAATATAGAAATGGTTATACAAAATAGCTAAGCCTAGTTCTTGATCCTAACAGTGCATTATATGGATTCTCAACATCTAATCATAGTATTGTATTGTACTCTGAAATCTATCAGAAAATAACTTAAAAGTTGTAAAGTAAACTAAGTAAACTCCCTCTAGACTAGAATGAATCAGCCTCAGAACTAGTAAGTAGAGAATAAATCTGAACACAAGCTGAATAACTTGATTTAAGTTTAAAAATCTTATCCAGATCAGAGAAATTTGCAGTGTGTACAGGTTATGGCTACAGCTGAATGTAGTAAGAGGCGACTTTTGGATTTACTTACATGTTTTTCCTTTTAATATTTAGAAAATTGTTCAATCAATCTTTAATTTGGACTTGTTTATGAACTACTGAAAATGTTGTTGCGGACACTAGCGTACCTTTAGCTCGTACGCAGTCTTAATTTACTGTTTATTTACTCTGCCTCTGGTCCTTGAAGTAATCACGTTCAACTTTGCACTAAGCAGCCTCATTTCTATAAATCCTCCGCAATAAGGGATTTGTGCTGTTGGAGAAATTAAATGTAAGGTCATGGCCGCACCGACCGCAGGGCCCCAGTGCGCCGTACGCACTTAGAACATCATTAGAACGAGGCTACACGCGCACAGTTAAAAGTCTTAAACGGCCATGCAAGTGTCCACAATCTGCTCGCCTCTTCTGGGACCAAAGCGCGATCCAGATTCATCAAGCTCCTATTAATTACAAAACCGCTCCAGCTTCGGACCAACCCCCAGGGCCCCCGTCGCGGTAATTAGCCCGGCTCGGTGAGGCTTTTCCCGGCCACACTCACTTCGCCTTGAGCGCCCGGTACACACTCCGCACACGGGCCTTTTGATTGAACGTGACATTGACAATTACAAAGAAAAGCGGTAGAAGTTGGGCTTTCTTCTCCGCGGAGTCCCTCGGAGATCCAGAGGCAGCCGTCAATTAGAACGGGCGTAAAGGAGAAGGGAGAGGCAGGAGCAAACAGAACAGAGCGGCTAATTGAGCTTTGAGGCTGAACCAAAACAGGAGCGAGCGCGGATGAAATGTGATGCTAATAGGCACGCTGCTTTTGTGTACTTTTATGCTCTATGCAGTACTGACTTCATGAGGGTTTGGGGAGAGCAGCGTGGACAGTTTTATAATCAGAAATGTATGTAAACTCAATGACCCATGCTATAGTTTCTGTGGTGTGGAGTGGACTACAGGGCTGTTCTAACAAGCTCACCCCTACAAGCTGTTCATTATGTCCACGTATACACTGTCCATAGTTTAAAGAGTAATCAAAGATCATTTGACTTCTATGGGGTATGAACAGTTAACACATAACAAACCCTCATCACTATGTTACCTGTTATTGTTTTGAAAATTCTTTATTCACTGAAAACAGTGTTTTGAGTTTTTGAATATATAAGGAGAATTGGCATGCAGGAGATTGTGTTGAACAGAATCTTCCAGCTAACCATAAGCAGAGGGGCCAGGAGAGATCACTAAATGACTCAAACATGGATCTAAAACCTCTTAAGAATAGTTTTTTATTGAGGGAACTACCTTATAACAAGGTGGAAAGCTCAAGATTTCTAATGTCAAACTTCTACGTTTTCACTTAATTGAAATATGATATATTTTAGCTGCTGTTTAACCCAACACTGTGGAAGTCATGGGTATATTGTTAAAATGTGGTCATTATTTAATCTTAAATCAGTATTAAAAAGCTCTAATGATGTTAAAAAAAAAACATTTGCTTTTTACTTTTTGCACCTAAATGACCTGAAAGTATCCATGCTTATATTTGCCTGAGATCCAGAATACACACTTCTGAGTGACTCCTGAGTTCAGATGAGTGTGATTGCTACGTGTCATGAACATGCACAGTCCCTCTGTATCAAAACAAATATGGCTGCTTATGAGGAAAAAAGAAAAAAAGGGCTGAAAATCGTGGAGGATTTTTTTTATTGGGAACTACCTTATAACAAGGTGGAAAGCTCAAGATTTCTAATGTCAAACTTCTACGTTTTCACTTAATTGAAATATGATATATTTTAGCTGCTGTTTAACCCAACACTGTGGAAGTCATGGGTATATTGTTAAAATGTGGTCATTATTTAATCTTAAAAATTAAAAAAATACAGATCTGACTGGACAGTCCAGTTTGAGTCAGTATTAAAAAGCTCTAATGATGTTAAAAAAAAAACATTTGCTTTTTACTTTTTGCACCTAAATGACCTGAAAGTATCCATGCTTATATTTGCCTGAGATCCAGAATACACACTTCTGAGTGACTCCTGAGTTCAGATGAGTGTGATTGCTACGTGTCATGAACATGCACAGTCCCTCTGTATCAAAACAAATATGGCTGCTTATGAGGAAAAAAGAAACAACGGGCTGAAAATCGTGGAGGATTTCTGAAAAACCAGTGAGCGAAGAAGTGAACTCATCTGAGGTGAGAGAAATGTGATGGGGTTTGGGAGTGATAGATGACCAATCAGATGCTTTGTTTAACATGCGCCACTGAAAATAACAGATCTGACTGGACAGTCCAGTTTGAGCCTGGAAGACGTTTGGAAACATGCAGTGATAACTTCTAGGATCTAGGCAAAATCTAGGCAGGATTCTAGGCAAAATCATGGAAAAATGAGAAAACGTTGCAGTTCTTCATCTCCATGTAGTTGTATCTGTGTGTAGAATCCTTCAGTCGTCCAGGCAGAATCCATGGCAAAGGAGAAATTCAATTTATCAACTGAACAAACATTTAGGTCAAAACGTTTTGCAGCTTCATCCAAGCTGCTTCTTCAGTCCTTCTCAGATGTTGGTGGATACATCCTTATATCTGCCTGCAGGGAGGAGATAACTACTCAAACTACTCTGAAACTAACACCTACTTGTTTACAGTTTCTGTTTGTTAGCTCTGCCTCTTCATCTGCACTGAGTGAGGGGACGTATTAGTATTTAGGCCCTTAATGAGTGTTTTCACACCTCTGGCCCTGACCTGACTACCCCCATTGATCTTTTTGTTTTACCTTTTAGGATGGAGTTGTAGATGTAGCGTTCCGTTATGTTCGGCTAATCAACAATTCCAACCATCCCCCAGTTTTCCTCACACAACTCCAAGCACACTGGGTACATGCGATTAGAAGAGACGGGGGCGCCAAACTGTAGATGATTCCAAATAGCACATACGTCTGCAGGCTTTATTTTACCTCTGAGCACATTTATTTCAGTGGGTTTGATCTGTGTCGGTAGAGCCCAGAGTCGGGAACTACACCAGAACTGTCACCGGACGTCCTCCTGGTTTGTGACGTAAGCGTGAATAGTCTATGGAAGGACACTTGCCAGGTCATGTATCTGGCGAAATTCCATCTTATTATTGACATATTTTAACACCTTTTCCCACCTGCCTTGTCATAGTGCTGTAAACCCCGAACTATAAAGCACCTCCAGTGTCACTCATCCTCTCCCCAAATACTTAAAAGCCTCAGTGGGAAGATGTAGCGTTCCGTTATGTTCGGCTAATCAACAATTCCAACCATCCCCCAGTTTTCCTCACACAACTCCAAGCACACTGGGTACATGCGATTAGAAGAGACGGGGGCGCCAAACTGTAGATGATTCCAAACAGCACATACGTCTGCAGGCTTTATTTTACCTCTGAGCACATTTATTTCAGTGGGTTTGATCTGTGTCGGTAGAGCACAGAGTCGGGAACTACACCAGAACTGTCACCGGACGTCCTCCTGGTTTGTGACGCAAGCGTGAATAGTCTATGGAAGGACACTTGCCAGGTCATGTATCTGGCGAAATTCCATCTTATTATTGACATATTTTAACACCTTTTCCCACCTGCCTTGTCATAGTGCTGTAAACCCCGAACTATAAAGCACCTCCAGTGTCACTCATCCTCTCCCCAAATACTTAAAAGCCTCAGTGGGACGTCTCCACTGTCACACACACTCGTTTGCATGTGTTTGGAGGCTTCTCGTTAGTATGCACTACCTCCCCCTCCTCTTTCTCTTTCTCTTTCTCTCCGTCCTCACCCGTCCACGTCGTCTCTCGCTCCGATCTTACACTTTGATGTCCGTGCTGATAGATGGCGACGCTAACAGGTACTTGTCACGGCCTTGTGAAAAATGGTTGTCTAGATTTCCCCGGCTTTTAAGGATACAAACTCTGCGAAAACGGAGCAGCACTTTTTCACATGCGGAATGTGCTTCGGGATTCGAGTCGCGAAAGGGTTTCCTGATCGTTCCTAAAGTGCGTCTAACTCTCCGAAACGCTGCACTGCGAACATAAACCACTTAATGCTACTTCAGGTTTTATATCAGGATGAAGTAGCACTTTTCATTGCTGCTATAACAACAGATACCTGAAAAATATTTGCCAGATGCCCTTCCTTTTTGATTGTTTTGCATTGCTGCTTGTATAAAGTAGTGTAATGGGTTGAGCGTAACCCACAAACCAATTGATACCCAGTTTAAACTCTGGCTTAGTGCGTGCTGACTTAGACTTACATATCATCCTCAGTATAAATATGATGTTGGATGAGCTGAAAAATAAACAATTAGTTGATTATTTTAATGACGCAGTAAAACACTAGAGCGAGGCCATGTCTATGAGGCCGTTTAAGCACCAACACAATGAGCATAAAGGTGCATGGACTTTAAAAACCCAGAGGAGCACTTCCTTCAGACCAAATAAAAAAGTGCCAGGACTAAAACGAAGCTAAAATCCGAGTGTTAGTGTCATAGCAACCAAAGAGCCAACAAGGAGCAACAAAAGCTTGGCCAAAATGTAAGATGCAAACAATTAAATCTATCAGAAAATGACTTAAATGTACTGAACTTTTCTGTTCATGCAAATGGAGTTTTCTTCAAATAAACTATACAAGATTATAGATGCTAAATTTAAGATAAACAGACTTAAAACCAGTTTATGATTAGTGTTCATGGTCTGATAATAAGTTCTCAGATGCCAAATTATAGATAAAATACTTTAAATTCTGCTAAATTCTACAGAAACATACGTAAAACCAGCTCATGATTAGTGTTCATGGCCTGATAATAAATTCTAAGATGCCAAATTCTAGACATTTGTCCTTAAATCAGTCTGTATCAAGCAAATCTGTATCACTGAATCTAAAAACAAGGGAAGTGTTGCAGGAGAAAACAATGGACAATGGATTGTAGCTTCTTTTAAACATGTATTATCTAAATGTAAGCTTTTCTGACTAGTAAGCAGAGAATAAATCTAAAAACAAGATGAAGAACCTGATAGAAGTTTGAAAATCTTGGCCAGAGAAATGTACAGTGTACACGCCACTTCCTGGCCGCACAGTTGATTTGGCAGGGCAGGGGCTTATTATGGACGCATAATATGTGTCAATCAAAGTTGTTCTCGCCAGCAGGAGTGACCGCTTTTCCCGAGGCTGAAATAGCGAGACAAAAAAGCCAGGATCGCGTAGAGTGGGTGAATATGAACATTTTAAGACCAAAATGATGAGGTTACAATAGCAGTTTCAAAGAGAGGGGCAGTGATTTTTCAACTGAAGGTGAATTGGAGCTGAAAAGTGCCCATTCCAGCTTCCTATTTGGAGCGCGGCACTAGCGAGTTAGCCTATGATTGTGACCTAATGAGCTCTAAGCTTTGGTGAAATGCAGGATTAGTCAAACTGTGAATGAATCACGATGCCCATAACTGCCCAACGCGTCACAGGGAGTCCACTGCCTGCCACTGACGGCGTTCAGGAGTAGCGGTGCCTGTGCCGAGCTCACAGCATCTTTAAGGACCCCTCACATCCCAAACACAGACTTTTTCCAACTCCTCCCCTCCTTAAGGCGCTGCAGAAGCTTTCAGACTCAAACCAGCAGCTTCAGGAACCTTTTTCACAGCTATTTC
>KN489841.1:0-11889 GCA_000787155.1 Scartelaos histophorus
GGAAGACAGAGAGAAAGACAAAAAATATGGGAGAAAGAGGGAGAAAGAGAGAGGAAGGAAAGTTGGAAAGGAAAAAGCGATAAAGACATGGAGAAAGGAGGGAGAAGTGTGAAAAAGAGAGAAAGAAGGAAGAAATAAGAGAGAAAAAAGGAGATAGCGAAATGGGAGAAAGAGAGAGACAGAGAAGGTAGACTGAGAAATAGAGGAAGAAAGGAGAGCTATGTAAATGAAGAGAAAGAGAAAAAGAAAGAAGGAAAAGGGGAGGGAAAAGGGAGGGTTGGAAGAGGAAGACAGAGAGAAAGACAAAAAATAAGGGATAAAGAGAGAGGAAGGAAAGTTGGAAAGGAAAAAGCGACAAAGACTTGGAGAAGGGAGAGAGAGAAGTGAGAAAAAGAGAGAAAGAAGGAAGAAATAAGAGAGAAAGAAAGGAGATCGCTAGATAGATCGGTAGATTGAGAAAGGAAAGCTATGTAAATGAAGAGAAAGAGAAAAAGAAAGAAGGAAAGAAAGAAAAAGAGAGGGAAGGGGAAGGGAAAAATTGAATGGATGAAAGAAAATAAAGCTAAATGGAGAGAAAGAGAGAGAGTCAGAGAGGAAGAAGGAAGAAATAAGAGAGAAACAAAGGAGATCGCTAAATGGGACAAAGAGAGAGATAGAGAAGGTAGATTGAGAAAGAGAAAAAGAAAGAAGGGAAAAGAGAGGGAAGGGGGAGGGGAAAATAGAATGGATGAAAGAAAATAAAGCTAAATGGAGAGAAAAAGAGAGAGAGAGAGAGCCTAAAGGAAGAGCCTCCCACATGGCGCAGTTATGTAACTTCAGCTAAAACTCCAAACTAAGTCCCGGGGAAGATTCGTCTGCATTTGTCTATATTTGGGTCTCATGCAGATGCCTTCCCACTAAAAATACCTGCTCCGTGTCTGTATGTATTGGTAATTAAAGGACTCCACGCTCTAATTACAGTAATAATAATGTTTGTTGTTTGTTAGTCTCCGCAGAGGGGCCCAAACTCGATTGCGGCTCCGTCTTTAGCATGTACGTTCAGGAAATGCGGACGATTCCACCTCCGCGTTTCACATTAGCCCGGGTCCCCGGAGTCGCAATAAAGATGAAGATGACAAATGGCTCGGTTCCAGCGCAGGACGAGGGGACTATTACGCTGCAAATCAGACCTCCTCCTCCTCCTCCTCATCCTCCATCCTTCCTCCTCCTCCTCCTCCAGCCCGAGAGCGGCGCTTAGAGACGGTCGCCGAGGAAACGCAAAACACCCGACCGGCGCCGCAATGAGGGGAGCTGAGATGCATGTGGCGGGTTTTTGCGTTTGTTTTTTTTTCTAATTATGACTACGCTTCGGTGGGGTGGTACTTGTGGCAAATATTTATCATAGTTTTACATCAGTTCGGCTGCAGTTTTTGGAAGAAAGTTGCAAGAGAAGTGCAAAAAAATACAGGAAGTAGCAGCGAGTTTCTAAAAGTGAATACCTCTACACAAAAATACACAAAATGCACAAAATTTACAGGCAAGGAAGCACTTTTTCTGGCAGTTTAGAGCTTCATTTGACAAAAAAAAAAATTAAGTTTTTTATTTTTATTAGTTTTATAGATCTAGATATAACTATTGTGCAATTTAAACCAATTTGATTTAGTGATAACATTATGGATCTTGAACCAAAGTAAAATTATAGACTTAGAAACCAAGTAAAATCTTAAATATCATTATGTTCACTGTGTTTTGGTGAAACCTGAGTCTAACCTGTCATATGCACTTTAAAGGTACAAAAAATTTACAAAAATATGCAAAATATACAAAATTTACACACAAGGAAGGACTTTTTCTGGCAGTTTAGAGCTTCATTCCACAAAAAAAAATGTTTTGTTTTTGATTATAACTATTGTGCAATTTAAACCAGATTATGGATCTTGGTAACAGTTAAACAAAAGTAAAATTATAGACTTAGAAACCAAGTAAAATCTTAAATATCATTATGTTCACTGTGTTTTAGTGAAATGAGAAGTCTAACCTGTCATATGCACTTTAAAGGTACAAAAAATTTACAAAAATATGCAAAATATACTAAATTTACACACAAGGAAGAACTTTTTCTGGCAGTTTAGAGCTTCATTTGACAAAAAAATGTTTTGTTTTTGATTATAACTATTGTGCAATTTAAACCAGATTATGGATCTTTTGAACAGTTAAACCAAAGTAAAATTATAGACTTAGAAACCAAGTAAAATCTTAAATATCATTATGTTCACTGTGTTTTAGTGAAATGAGAAGTCTAACCTGTCATATGCACTTTAAAGGTACAAAAAAATTACAAAAATATGCAAAATATACAAAATTTACACACAAGGAAGGACTTTTTCTGGCAGTTTAGAGCTTCATTTGACAAAAAAATAGTCTTATAGATTATAACTATTGTGCAATTTAAACCAGTTTGATTTTGCGATTATGGATCTTTTTAACAGTTAAAACAAAGTAAAATTATAGACTTAGAAACCAAGTAAAATCTTAAATATCATTATGTTCACTGTGTTTTAGTGAAATGAGAAGTCTAACCTGTCATATGCACTTTAAAGGTACAAAAAAATTACAAAAATATGCAAAATATACAAAATTTACACACAAGGAAGGACTTTTTCTGGCAGTTTAGAGCTTCATTTGACAAAAAAATAGTCTTATAGATTATAACTATTGTGCAATTTAAACCAGTTTGATTTTGCGATTATGGATCTTTTTAACAGTTAAAACAAAGTAAAATTATAGACTTAGAAACCAAGTAAAATCTTAAATATCATTATGTTCACTGTGTTTTAGTGAAATGAGAAGTCTAACCTGTCATATGCACTTTAAAGGTACAAAAAATTTACAAAAATATGCAAAATATACAAAATTTACACACAAGGAAGGACTTTTTCTGGCAGTTTAGAGCTTCATTCGACAAAAAAATAGTCTTATAGATTATAACTATTGTGCAATTTAAACCAGTTTGATTTTGCGATTATGGATCTTTTTAACAGTTAAAACAAAGTAAAATTATAGACTTAGAAACCAAGTAAAATCTTAAATATCATTATGTTCACTGTGTTTTAGTGAAATGAGAAGTCTAACCTGTCATATGCACTTTAAAGGTACAAAAAAATTACAAAAATATGCAAAATATACAAAATTTACACACAAGGAAGGACTTTTTCTGGCAGTTTAGAGCTTCATTTGACAAAAAAATAGTCTTATAGATTATAACTATTGTGCAATTTAAACCAGTTTGATTTTGCGATTATGGATCTTTTTAACAGTTAAAACAAAGTAAAATTATAGACTTAGAAACCAAGTAAAATCTTAAATATCATTATGTTCACTGTGTTTTAGTGAAATGAGAAGTCTAACCTGTCATATGCACTTTAAAGGTACAAAAAATTTACAAAAATATGCAAAATATACTAAATTTACACACAAGGAAGGCCTTTTTCTGGCAGTTTAGAGCTTCATTCGACAAAAAAATAGTCTTATAGATTATAACTATTGTGCAATTTAAACCAGTTTTGATTTTGTGATGACATAATGGATCTTGGTAACAGTAAAGCCAAAGTAAAATTATAGACTTAGAAACCAAGTAAAATCTTAAATATCATTATGTTCACTGTGTTTTACTGAAATGATAAATCTAACCTGTCATATGCACTTTAAAGATGCACTGCGTAACATTTCTAGTGCTTAGGCCTCCACTTGATGTCGCCATGGAGATGCTGAATCTATCAGGAGGGAGACTATGGTACATTACAGGTCAGATCTGTGGAGAGTTTCTACTCACAGAAGCAATTTTGGGCAATATAAACATCTGTAATGAATAAATGCTAGATAAAAATGTTTAAAGTCATACCACGGAACATTCAAGGTAATGCAATGCAAGTAGTTGGCAGAAACTCTACCAGAAAAGTTGCACAGTACAGCTTTAATCTGTTTCCACGTAGTCCGGTTTGTGATGGAATAGAACATTAGCACTAAGTGATCTCAGCGGACGGGACTAACTAAAGGAGACGGCCCAATAGTATAATTCTGTACTATAAATACAAATGAATGCTCTTGAACGGTTACTCCGGGCAACCAAGATAAACGAGTTAAGTGGATAGGTCCCCGAAGTCATTTACAGTAACAATGCACTGTATAAATGACTGTTTTATGCGCTATATGATTAAATATGTCGAAAGGCCCTGGGTGTGGAAGAAATCGTTTTAAAGTGGAAAAAGTGTTTGCTAGTGAGAAACAGTTTAAGAAGATGCGCGGAGAAAGAGGAAGATGGGGAGGCACAAAGAGCAGAGAGAAAGATGGGGAGAGAAAACAGAAGAGAAAGAAAGAGCAGAGAGAGACATTGGGAGACCGTTGGAGAGAGATAAAGACAAGAAAAAACAGAAAAAGAGAGAAGGAAGCAGAGGAAGGTAGAGTCACAACAGTCAGAGATCCGAGCTTATCGACCTACCATTAATGAGGCTGGCACTGCCCGGAGCAGTCATGCCCGCAGCCCCATCCGTGGCTATAGTGGCGATGGGGTGGAGAGGGGGGTGGGTGCAGTCTAGCCGTAACAATAAGGGTCAAAATGAACCAAAACACACAGACGGCCAAACAGGCACACGGCCACACAAAACAATGAACAGAAATAACATGGTTATAAGACATTCGAGATTCATCCCCAAAGTCAACACTAACTTTAAGTATTTCAGTAGCAGTTACACTATTTAATTTTCTATCAAGTAAAAACTGGAACACACAAAATGTAACATTAAACACACAACACATGAGGAGGTGGGGACAGTATGTCGACAAAGATCCTGCTAATGGACCTATTCATTTAACAAACTGAAGTGATATTTGAACCATGTTATTCATGTTTTTTATTTGCAAACTTAAAAGTCTAAAGCACAGTACATTTATATTATAGATAAATATATTTTAGCGGAAACATCACAATAACATTCCTACATGGCTAAAAGTGAATTTGACATAATATAAGACCTTTAAAAGTCTGCAGCATTAGCCAAGTCAGTTTCCTTAGCATTTTAGCAGAACTTCGGATAATTTCAATTTCTCGTCATCGCCATATGCCTCCGAAACAGTGAACAGATCATGTCTAAATGTGTCTAAACCTAATGTCTCTCTCATCCCATTGTTCTCATTATTAGCGCTCAGAGATGGGAGCTGTCTCCTTAAAGACAGTCCACACACAGAGGACGCGCTGATGCTGATGCTTGTTATAAAAGCTTGTTAGTTTGATGAGCGCTCAGAGGAAAAGAAAGGAACTCTTAACACTTAAAAAGATGCAGAGCTGTGTGGACCAGGCTTCTCTTTTTAAGTGAGGGATTAACGTGGGGCACACTGCAAAAAAATGAATATCCACATTAGTTTAAATCAATTCAGTTAGAAGTTATGGTAGTTGTAGTAGTTGGAAATGAGACTTATTCGAATCTAATAAAATCTAATAGAATATGATGAGTATTGATATTTTTGGTGGATTTTCAAATAAAATTCAAGTGTGTTCCATTTATTTTTTCTTCTAATCCCCTGAAAAAATGAGTTTAACTTGAAACTGGTAAAATAATATATAACAAAAAGGCAGAAAAAGCTTCAAGGGTCTGATAACTCTTAAAAAAAAAAATCAAAATTACTCCAAAAGAGGTTGATTTTATAAGAAAAAAGTTGATTGTTGATGCTATGCAAGTTAAAAAATGTCAAATCGTCATTTTTTTTCTTATTTTAATTCTATTACAGTGATCCAAAGCAAATTCCTATTTTAAAATTGTAAAATATGCATGCAATTATTATTATTGTGTGAAATCATTTAAACTAAGAGAGATACTCCTTTTGCAGTGTGGGGACTATAAATGGAGTGCTCTTAAAGGGGTCATTTGGGGGGGGTGAGGGTCATAGGTCACAAGGGTCAGGTAGGACTCCCAGGGTCAGAGAAAAGTGATACTGTACCTGTGTTCTGGTGTCCATCTTCCACTGCCCCACCTTCAAAAGGCGAATTAGGAACAATAAAACAGTCAACAGAGAACTGAGCCCACACAGACTCCAGTGTGCAGCATGTGTACCACCATCATACTCAGGCTAAGGCTAATACGTTGGGTTCATGTGCAGTTTGTATAATGTTCAAAATCTGGAATGAAATGTTTAAAAAGTCAAACAGAAAATCCTTTTTTTTAGTTGTACAATGTAATTACTGGTGGTCTCGAGATGTTATTACATGTAAAATACCACATTATGGCATTAAACTGAATTATATTTATGAAGACAAGTGGGTGGCCAAGTTACGAGTCTGCTCACAGTGTATTGGGCATATAATACATGATAGACACGTGTAATGCTCCACTGTGGAAAATCCAAGGCAAACTCATTATATTAAATCTCGTGGGAAGAAACCACGTCAATAAACATTACATTCCTAGAAACCGCAATGGGCTCTGAGAATTGTTTCCCATCACATGAACCCAACCTATTGTCAAGCGTGACTACAGATGGTACCTACAGTTAATCAAGATCAATACAACTGTTCCTCTTCAGAGCAACAGCGCAAAACTAATCAACGAGAAAAATAATGACGCAGTTACATGTGGTTGATGTTCAAATATAATGTTTGGTCTGTGTACCTTTCTTCTCTTTCTTCTCCTCCTCCTCCACTCCAGCCCCCAGCAGTGTGAAGATGATTCCGGTCTGAGAGTTGACTCCCACTGCAGTGACCACCATGCGCCCGGAGCCCTCCATCACGTGAGTGCCTGAGGACCAAAACACATTCATACACTTCAGCTTGGAAAAAAAGGACAGAAAACACAAATACACAAACGTAGATGTTTTATTCACCCTGCTCATTTTTCTGTGTGTGCTTATTTACGGTAATTAGGGTTTTAACAACACCCCGTTTACAATATGGCGCTAACATTTATTAAGCATGAACTAAGACTTAATTCATATTGGAGAATTAGTTTATTAAGAATGATTCAGTCTAACAGTGACTTTTATTAAAATAAGAAAAGCTATTAAAATTCAGATTAATTCAAATAAAGACGACCCGCTTGTTTCTCCATGTAAAGTACTTAGAATAGTTTGCGGTGTTGTTTATTATGCATCAAAATTAGCATTTTCTAAACACACAAGTGCCCTCCGCTAAAGTAATAATATGACTTGTATAGGAGCAGTATCAGGGATCCGGTGCTCCTTGCCTTATCTTTAAATATTTATTCATTTTAAGCACATAGAGATAAAATTGGACGTGAATTAGTGATGCTAAAAGTGACAATAAATCATCCGTAATCAACAATTTGTTACTTTAAGCAACGATCAGTTTCAGTGTGGTCATAAAAACGTAACATCAAAAGTAAAATATTGCATTGTATTAAACTTTGTAGTTTAAAAGTTTGATATAAGCAACCAACGCTTTTTTTTTTTTTAAAGCTGTTAAACAAATGACTCCTAAAATACTGTATTGTGAGCTGTACAAGACGTCTCCAGTGAACACAACCCAATACGGGATCAGTCTTGATTACATAATTACGTCTAAGGCACTTCCTGCATCCGAATTTAATTAACAAACTTCCAGCGTGCACTAAACCCACAGCTTACACGTGTACAGTGGTTTTTCCCCTACATAAGTAAAGTAAAGCTCAAATCTCACTTTATAAGGCGTTCTGACTGACAGCCCAAACGATTTTGCTCATTTACATGTGTTAACGGTGATGTATGAAATGGGACAAGCCATCAAGAACACAGCCCACCGGTGTGTGCATACTGTACTCTGTGAGCTGGAGGTGGGCGATGCACATTCAAGATACACGTGCATTTTGGAGAGAAGTCGATAGTGTGTTTTATCTTTTACAATTTTTACAAACAGTGTTAACGTGCCCAGAAGTGTTAACATTTGAAGAAAGAAAAAAAAACTGATTAACAAATACAAGAATTGCATTTCAGAAGTTGTTTTGAGATGTCAAAGCTACTGGAATAACAAGTTTGGTGCATATTAAGTAGAAAATATACCGTATTTTTGGGACTATAAGGCGCATCTAAAATCATTACATTTTCTCAAAAATCAACAGTGCGCCTTATAATCCAGTGCGCCTTATGTGTGACCTTTTACTAATAGTTGTACACATTACGGCTAATAACGTATTAGTGGGCGAGTCAGGAGGAGTAATATGTTGGCGACATATAGGGCGACTGTGCAACATACCGGTAGTTCTGCCGTGTGCTGTACAAGGACCCAAAATGCACCTGTTAAGAGACATGCACCATGCAGATTTCAGGTTTTGTATGTTTCTATTTCCGGAGATACTATGGTGAGCTACAGCCAGTGTGTACGTGTGTGTAGGCAACAAGATCAACGCAAACAAGGATACTGTGGGAATATTCGAATTAGTGCACACGGGTAACTAGGACGCACGGGTTATAACTCATGCGCACAGGTTATAACTCGTTCACACAGGTTATAACTCATGCGCACAGATTATAACTCGTGCGCAAAGGTTATAACTCGTGGCGCACAGGTTATACCTCGTGCGCACAGGTTATAACTCATGGCGCACAGGTTATAACTCGTGCGCACAGGTTATAACTCATGGCGCACCGGTTATAACTCGTGCGCACGGGTTATAACTCGTGGCGCATGTATTGATATCTTGTGCACACGCCTTATAATTCGTTCCCATGCTTATTATTTTTTTATTCACCATGTCCCATCCCTTCTACGGCTCCGTAGTGAGTTATTGTAAATTACCTGAATAAAGTTCGATTTATCCGACACGCGTTTTGTTTCGCTTATTGCACCTTATAATCCGATGCGCCTTATGTGTGGACAATGACACAACTGACATATTATTTGATACTGCACCTTATAATCCGTTGCACTTTATAGCCCGAAAAATACGGTAAACTAACTATACACATGTGCACAATTTTAGCTTTTGCAAATCACTATCTAGACTATACGCAAACTCCAAACAAGAAGAAGTTTTCATGACTACACAATGACACAGAAAACATGTCAAAAAGTCGTATCCCTTTAGCTTTATTTTTGGCCATGTAGAAATAAACAGTAAAATGTCCTATTCACAAGCTCTACTCAAATAGATTAAAAGATTAGCTAAAAAAAATGATGCTGCCCCAGTTTTAAATTCAATTGTGATGAATCTTGTGGGCCTATTTCCCACATGCAGACAGGATTCTTTAGTTTTCATTTCCACGTACTCAGCAGAAGTACGAGAAGGTGAACTAAAGTGTTGCGACTCCACTCACGTACCCGACAGGAGCATGGGGTCCTTGTCAGCTGATTTTTTGACGTGGTCCGATTCTCCGGTCAATGACGACTCATCGATCTTTAGGTCGTTGCCCTGAATTAAAATCCCGTCGGTGGGAAGCAGGTCACCTAAAAGAAATAACAGATTTGATCAACAGTAAATATTTTCAAACAAGCCGTCCAAGAAGCATCCATAAGCCAACCAAAACAAGTTTGTAAGCCAGCTACTGCGAGACTTCACACCTCGCCTGTATACTGTAGAAATATATGCAACAGTGAGGTCCCACGAGACTTATGTGAGTGGGTCGGTATATAGGTCTGTCTGGTTAATTAAATTTTTATCATTAACATATTGTACCTTTAATATGTTTAATTGCTTGAGGTGGACTTAATAACTTTAATCCTCTTCTGGAAATGAGATGGAGGCCTATTTTGGGTTGGTGAACCATGGAAATTAGTTTTGGAAGAGCACGCACAAGTCAGTGAATGCCTTTTTGTAACCAAACTTATCACAAAGCTTTTCAATAATGAACTATAATTTAATTTGTTTTGCATACAATGAAGGGGGACTTTAACAGACTTATAATGTGATGGAGAAGAAGAAATGTGGAAAAAGTATTTGTTTCTGAGGATAATTTTCAGTGTTTAATTCCTTCCTTCTTTATCGTTTAATAATATTTAACATTTTTGACAGACGACTGTTTCCTGGTTAGATTTTCTTTCTTTCTGTTAGTACAATTAACAGCTTTGTGAAGAACTGCTGCTATTTAGTGCTATACAAAAGTGCACTGAAAACGCCTTTTGTCTTGACACAAAAACTGGCAAACTGTGCAACCATTGCACAGACACAGATATATTTCATATACTCTAAAAAGCATATCTAAACAAATTGGGGCGCCCCATCTGGTATCATTTGCCGAAATTGTTATCAGAATATTGCGAACAATGTAGTTTAAATCAGCTCGGTATATACAGTATTACAATCATCTCATTTTTTATATTTTTGTGTATGCGACATGAGACAAAACAGAGCACCTTGGACCTTCATTCTTCTGTTTTTGCTATTTAAGTGGCCGTTTTTCTTCTTCTAATTATAACTGGCAAGCAGCACGCAAAATAAGGATAATGCTTTGCCCACAGGTAAGGACAATACCTTCATAAACATTTAAATTCTCAAATAGATTTTTACTGACAAATGTAATAGCTAGTTAGGACCTAGGAGGAGCAGCTTCTTCTCAACACTCAAAGCTGAACTCCGGACATCTCCACCCACCATATTTGATCTGAGCGATGTCCCCCACCACGATGTCGGCCACGGGCAGCTGTATGACCTGCCCCGCCCGGACCACCTGGAACTTCTGCTCCTGCTCGATGCGACTCTGCAGCCCCCTGAACTGCTTCTCCTTGGACCAGTCGTTAAAAGCCGTGACCAGGACCACGCAGACCACCGACAGCAAGATGGCCGCCCCCTCGATCCAGCCTGCCTCCGCCTCGCCCTCGTCCTCCATGCCGGCCGCAGCAGAACCACATGCTGAGCAACAAAAGACGCAAATGTTAACAGTAAGTGCCTACAAAGTGTGCTTTCCAATACGTATTATTACAGCGAGAAAAAACTGCATTAGTAGATGTAAATACGTACTTTTTGTCTAAATAGAAATAATGCAAGTCAAAACAAAAGGTGTGTTCACATTTGCACGACATCAAAACAGGAACAAGATCTAGATTGGACTAAAACAGGACTAAAGCAGAACTAGAACAGGGCCAAACCAAGAATATACCAGGACTAAACTGGGCGCAAATCAAGACCAACCAGAATAATTGGAAAAATACCAATTTCGTTAGTAGAGGGAACAAATACTTAAGTCCGATGGTGCAGATTGGCAGCCACGCTTTTTTGAGTCTACCCCAGGTCCAAGAAAAACCCGGAAAAAACGCTATATTTTTTGAAAGCCTTATTATTATCAAGATTCCTACATTGCTGAAACTTCTCCAAATAGGGTGCATTCTGTGATTTAATGATGGATCACATATCAGCTTTATTTTATAGTAAAAATTCTGACTTTCACAACCTTTAATATCAAAAAAAGGGAAAACAAGCAAAGCTGCATTCCACCCATAAGCCTCACGTACAATCAATCCGCTTGACTTCTGTTTTAGTGGAGACAAAACTTCAGTAAATCTCCCTTTTGGCTTGTACAGTTTGTTCAATAGATGGTGAAAAACATCCCCTCCGCACTGTCTCCACGCGTCTTCATTCATTTGCGTTGGTTTGGATAAATGAGCCGTGGTCCCTGTGTGCTCTGATGGACTGTGCATTTGGGAATGACAGACTGCTGTGCTCTGACTGCTCCTGGTGCTTTGTGAAATCCACATGGAGCCTGGCGGAGCTCTACTCTGTTGGCTGCACCACTTTAAAGGCTCTCCCAGGACTAATTTAACTTCGACTGTAAAACACTGCAGCACAGAAGGGGATACTGTGCTTTTTCATGCCTATATTCGATCTATCCAAAGCTATTTATCATGTATAGGAAGAGGCGGAATTAAAGTCAACTATAAAACTTTTTGGTAATCCTTTCCCAATGCAGGCTAGAACCATTACTAAACAGCTTAAT
>KN489842.1:15510-40209 GCA_000787155.1 Scartelaos histophorus
AAAAGTCAGAGTCCGAAACAGAATTAGTGAAAGATGATTTTTTTTTTTCATACACCAAAAACAAAACATTAGCCACATCCACAATTGAAAAATACAGAGGGAAAAAAAATCATATTCAGGAGTAAAAGTGGTTTTCCAAAGGTTAAAGTCTGGAGGGGAAAAAAAGCAAGAGATCAACTTACGATTTGTCGATGCTCAAAAAAGTGGCTTCAAAAACTAAAAAGAAAAAATATCAAAATTAGAAGTGAGCAGATGAATTGTAAAAAGTTGTGCTATTGTCTGCAAGATAATAAAAAGCTGCTATGAATAAATACGAGAGCTAGAGAGTAACTTTTGTAGGTTAATATCCACAGGCATTGAGTAACACATTACACATTTGTCAAATTGACAGGGCTACATATTATATATAGAGTTATGTTACATTTTAATAGCCATAATTCTCAATTATGAAGGGTGCAACAGAAAACACAAGTCCAGTCAAATCAATGAAATTTATGTTGATTTTATAACTATACTTTAAATTACTAACTGTATTTTAAAGTGAAATTAGAACAAATAGCAAAACACACCACTATTACATGTTTTGCCACTCAAAATTGTATCAGGCTGCATTTATATTTTAAACATAGATTCCTGGGTCCAATGCATTACTGTTTTGGTGTCCCAGACTGAAAAATGTTGAATCTCTAATTTAGATAACCACTTTTTCCATGCATAGGTCAATACGTTTTACTGTAACAGAGCCTATGACTCATCTACTGTACAATCTCTGTACTCTAAAACGTTCTGGATAAAGATAAGATGTATTTATGTATGATAAGGGCAGGATTTATGTATGCACATGGTCTGTGAGTGTTAGGCAAGTGCGTTAATGTTATTAATGTTACAGCTAATCTATGAAGTGCTTGATATAATCTTTTGGATAGGCCTAAAACATGGGTGATATTTATTTAAAAATGCATTAAAAAAATCAAGTTCGTGCTTTCACTTGAAAATAAAAAACTGCATTGAATCTGCATCAAAAGCTTTAAAAACATCTACAAAAATAAAACTTTCATTAAAACCCGTTGCCTTTTATGCACTGTATAAAAAATGCAACCACAGCAAACGATAAACAGCCGCATGAAAAGCTAGTACGCACATAATGAAAAGAAGTCTACAAAAATACCAGCACGCAAAGAGGACAGACCGCCATGGAAAATTCGGGTAGGGGGACTAGGCCTAGAGAGGCAAAAAATGAAAAATGAAGACAGAAAATAGCTTCAAATACGAGCAGATCGCGTTGCAGTCTCAAAATGAACTCAACAAAAGCAGCACAGCCACGGAGGAGCACAAGCTAGGGGGGAAATGGGTAAAAATGTCAACAAAACCTTTCAAAAAAGACGCTCAAAGTCAGGAAAAATGAAAAACAACGAAAAAAAATCCCGTTGAAAAATACTCACCAGGAGCAAAGAGACTAAAAATGAGCTAAATTCAGCGGTGTTTGGTGAGAATTGTGCGCAAAGATCCGCATGGGAGAAAGAAGCTGGTGAAATCACCTTTAGCAGCAGACACAAAATGGCGACGCCTCAGACTCACAGGAAGAACCCGCCCACTGCTGCAACTGGCGTCCTGATTGGATAGTCAGTGACCGTACACTGTTCATTGATTGGATAAACGTTATGTAAAAATAAAAAAAATAATTAATAAAAAAAATTAAAAAGAAGAAAAACTGCGTTATTTACATATCTTTATACAATCTATGATTATTTACAAACAAATAATAGCAAAAATCGTATCTAATAAAATTATATTCTCAAAACTCTAATCTAATCAAAATGTCTATGTTATTATGTCTACATTTAAGCAACCATTTTGTATAATTTTGGTGTACTAAATTACTTATATTTATGTTGTTAGTTGAAAGAGAGATTTAGAGAGAAAGCGGATTTTGCAGAAAACATGTGATACTGTCATGTGGTACAAAAACACTCCCTCTGTGACAAAACTGAAAGCAAAAGCTTGCGACTGTACAGATCAGTTGAACCAGACTGCAGATACAGGACAGGGCCCTCAAAATTAGACAGTAACATGGAGCGTGAGTAGAAAACTTTTGGTGCTCTGATTAATGTTTTATACATTTCTGTTTTTCCCACAGTCAGTTGGCATGTGCATATGGCTTCTGTTTTAATGGCAAAACATATGTTTTACATTTTTAGACAGTGGACCAACGCGGATTGTGTTACTGGGAAAAACTGGAGCAGGAAAAAGCAGCTTGGCAAACGTAATTTTTGGAGAAGAAGGAAAGTTTAAGGAGAGCGCTTCCCCAAATTCTGAGACCAAAAAATGTTATGCTCAAACCAAAAGTATAAACGGAAGACTCATCCATTTGATTGACACTCCAGGTCTATTGGACACTGAACTGAACAACACAGAGCTGAGTCCAGAGATACTCAAGTGTATCGAGGAAAGTGCCCCGGGGCCTCATGCTTTTCTGCTTGTGCTCAAAGTGGAGAGGTACACAAAACAGGAGCAGGAAGTGGTCGAAAATATCCTACAGTATTTCTCTGAAGAGGCTCTGAAGTACACTACTGTGGTCTTCACTCACGGAGATCAGCTGGACAAAGGGGTGAAGATTAAAGACTGGGCCTATGAGAATAGCTCCCTGCGCTCCCTGGTGCAGAGATGTGGAGGGCGCTGTCATGTGTTTGATAATAAATACTGGAACAACACCCAGGACCCATACAGGAACAACCAGCACCAGCTCTCAGAGCTGCTCAAGACCATTGAAGAGACAGTGAAAGAGAAGAATGGGAAACATTACACAAACCGTTTCTTGGAATATGTGATAAACAACATAAAGATGATCCGGTTACACATTCAAGTCTTAAGAGTCTATTTAGGAGCTTTACTTGGTGTAGAAAGATTTGCAAACGCCTTGTTTGAAAATGCACCACTTGCTGAGGAAGAGACCAGCCAACATCCACATGTACAAGGTATGTAACATGTATATTTCTGTGGTCTTCAGTCTGTGGTATAGTTACGCATAGCCAGGTTTGCACTGGATCCAAAAGTGTTTCCACTGTTTTAAATGCACCAGCTCGTCTGAGGGGGCATCCTGAAGCAGGCATCCTTCCAAATAGGTCCAGAGGTGGCGTTTCTTCAAAATAATATTTCTCAAGTTAAGTAGAAGAACAAAATAGTGGTCCAAGAAATTGCTCAAGTAGCCTAAGAGTAAAAACATATTTGGAAATATAAGAGTAACTTAAAGAGTAAATCATCAATCAGATGTTTATTCCTGACAGTTAAAGTCCATGTAATTTGGTGGACAAAACATTCAATAATTCACCAATTTAAAAAGTAAAGACATAAACATGAGACAAACTAAAGCGGTATAGTAGCTCAGTGCCTAGCACTGACAATTTGCAGCAAGAAGCAGTTTTTCTTCCAGGTCCTCCAGTTTTCCCTATTAACCCAAAACACAAAAGGCAATTGTATTGTTCCTACTGGAACAATACAGTGTAGTTTAACATGAACTGAAATCATATCTAAAGAAACATATATGTGCAAGAAACACAAATGTTCAAACCATTTCATATTGTCAACATAAAGATTTGTGTAAACCTCTTCATTGAAGGATGAATAATCAAAACCTTTACTCATGTAGTAAAAGTGCTGTGACTGAAGTAGGAGTAATATAAATACACTATGTAGCAAGATTATTGCCATATTATTGAAAATAGAAATCCAACACATATTGAATCTAACATTATCCAAGCCCAAAGTTTTACATGAAGAGACATGTAACATAAAATGTGCTGTAGAGACATAAATGCAGTGACAGCTAATAATAAAATGGAGGTGACCTAACAGAGACCCCTCCCCCAGTACCCAGCACCATACCCTGAGCATGGAGACACAATCTGCCACTGACCCAAACTGTGCCCAAGCGCTCCCTGCCCGCCTGGTCTGGTACCAGAGCCGGTCACTACGTCAGTACGGTGGTACGCCATCTGGTGGTGTGCCAGATCCTATGCACTTCAAGTGTATTCATTTAGACCAGTGTAACAGACAGAAGGTACAAAGGGATCTCTTGCTTCCAGACTGTAAGGGGCCCTCTCCCAGGTCCCCCAAAGGTTACGCTCTTTTATCTGGTAAATCTTTCTTAAGAATTACTTCCCTTGACCTGTAGTGTAGAAGCAGTGTAGTTCTGTTATAGACCTGGTTTAGTTCTGTTGGTGCTTGGAAAGTTGAATTCAGGAGTGAAAAGTTTGAGAATCACTAATCTAGTGTTTAATTTCTTTCTTGTTCTTTCAACAATACAAAAATAACAACAACATTGCCTTTTTTCTTTTTTAGAAGCTGAAACATTGAGGATACTTTTAATTGGAAAATCAGGATCAGGGAAAAGCAGTGTGGCCAATACTATAATGGGACATCGCTTATTTGAGATGCATCATTCCGTTTATTCATCACAAACCTGTCAGTCCAGAACCAGAAGCGTCCATGGAAAAAACATCCAGCTGGTCGACACTCCAGGTTTTTTTGACACAGGCCTAGGAAGCCCAGATTTAAGCCCAGAGATCCTCAGGTGTTTGACAGAGTGTGCCCCTGGTCCTCATGCTTTTCTGCTGGTGTTCAGAGTGGAGAGGTTCACACGACAGGAGGAGGACATAGTCAATCTAATGCTTAAGTATTTCTCAGAAGAGGCTCTGAAATACACTACTGTGGTCTTCACTGGTGGAGATGATCTGGATTTGGATATGAGGATTGAAGATTGGGTTTCACACAATGAATATGTGCACTCCCTGGTGCAGAGATGTGGACGGCGCTGTCTTGTGTTTGATAATAAATACTGGAACAACACCCAGGACCCATACAGGAACAACCAGCACCAGGTCTCAGAGCTGCTCAAGGCCATTGAGAAAACTGTGGAGGAGAACGGAGGAAGATACTACACCAATACGAATCTGCAGAATATAAACAATCCACAACCAAGATCTTTCTTCAGATGGATTTTTGGTTGTTAGTTAGCACTTTATAGCTGGTGGTAGTTGGTTTCTATTTTATTTCCAATTCATCTGATAGAGACAAGATATTATATAATTGACATACTCTTGTGTGGTCAGCAATTTTACACTACTATTACTACTACTGTTAGAGCTTTTTGGAAACCTGTATGATTTGATTTATATCAATAAGTATAAATATGAGAATACACTCTGAAAAATATGACCTATAAAAATAACTTTGACTCTCGTGACAATATTAAAGTCAGTCTCTTTTACCTTATTGTCTAATGACCATATAACCTTTGTGTCTGAAATAAAGAATTAAATAAAGTAACAAAAATTCACACCAATATCTCTTGAATGTGGATTTTTATAAATGTCTAACTTCACTTATAATATATAAACTAACAAAAACGTGGAATTGATATTGCTTTACTGGCATGCTTCACTGGATGCCATTAAACTTACCTCCTCAAATAAAAAGGGCAACACATTTGTACCACCACACACACTAACACCACTGACATTTCCACATCTCATTAAATTACATGAAATACATATGAGGACTTTGATAATTTTGCAGTTTTATACAGCTTTGTCACTATGATGTTAATTAGTTTTCTTCACCTCTTGCTAGTCCTTACGATCTCTTGTATATAGCTGAAAGATACATATATACTTTATTTCTATATTTTATTTTTACTTGTACATATACATTTATATAATTAGACCCTCTTTGACACCAGTCTCTTATTTTTGCTACTGAATTTGAATTATTACTATTTATATTTTTGCTCATTGTTATTATAATATATTGTGATGTGAGAGTTACTATGTGGATCAATAAAGTAAATTTGTCTACATCTAGTGCTACTGTTTTTTCTTTTACTTTCAAAATGAGCTTATCATGAGCAATAAAGCAATATAAAGACAAGATATAGAGGAATTTGATTTGAACTTATTTTTGCTGTGTTCCTGTTGTACATTTGGAGAATAAAACAAGGCATCATGGATCTGTTAAACAGTTATTATGGGGTGAACACATGTTATCCAGCAGAGGGTGCTATCACATAATATAAATGCTCTTCAAAAGATGAGAGACTGACTGTGGATCTGTGGTTTGCTTTGTCTTCTCTCTTTGATGAGAACTGTGTAAAACATGAACTTATTGAGCTACGGATCAGACTGAAACTTGTGAAAGAAAAATGTATAAATGAGATTGAATGAAACTTTATGACACTTAAGGTGAAGTATAAATTAGACTAAGACTAAACTGAACTCTTTGAAGCACAAACTAAAAGTAATTTGAAAGAAAATTATTTTTTTTTTCAAGGGACACTGTTTGCTCTTCCTCTCTTCACACTGCCCTGACACAGATCTGACCCTTCCTGATCCGCCCTCCTGTTAAACTGCACTGAGGGACAAAGGCCACTGAGAAGTGCAGAGGAAATATGGCAGAAGCATCAACTTCAGCAGTTTTGCTGTTTTCTTTTTGTTGTTTTCATTGCTCTGAAATATGTGCTTCTCCACAAACCTCTGATCTGCTGTTCCTTTGGTTATAATAATCCACAGTATGGCGCAAAACTTATGAAAAAAACATTTCCATGAAGAATTTCCCAAAGTATGGTTTTATTTTACCCATACCAATAACCTATGTTTCTATGGAATCATGCAGGTGATATGCCGCCTCCAGAAAATTGCATCCCTCGAAGTTCATGTCATGCATCCCTCAGTCGTCCAGGCAGGATTCGTTGCTTTTGAAGAAGTCTGGATGAGGAAGTTGCACACAGTAGCAAAACTGTGGTATTTACAACAGACACTTGACAATCATTCTTAGAACGTGTTGAATGATGTTCAAAAAGGGATCCATGCATTTCTGCTTGTGCTCAAAGTGGAGAGGTACACAGAACATGAACAGGCTGTGGATATTTTACTTTATGGCTGAGATCTCAAGAGCCTTGCTCCACTGGCATGGTTCACTTGGGCTGCCTTAGAGGGGAACAGTTAGGAGGGGGTCACCCCTGTCGGGAGAGCATTTTCATTCTTAGTTACATGAGCACATTTGGCTGCATCTTTATGGACACATGGTCCACATTGGATATATACACTACAATGGAAAACATTTGGTCAGGAACTGAATGACCATAAAACAATGTATGTGTATGTATGTATTTATGTATGTATGTATGTATGTATGTATGTTCTAAAATGTATTTCTTTTTAAAGTAAGTTTTAGACTATATTTCGACACCTTCCTAAAATAATTGCATAAGTCATTTTTCAGGTTTTTCAGGAAACACAAAAAACTCTCCCCAAAATTGAAATTATGGCATTTTGTTGCTTAAGTAAACTTAGGCAAAAAAGTGACTTAGGCGATTATTTTAGGAAGGTGACGATTTGCAATCCATTGACCTGCATAATAGCCACAACTGACTGTATGGAAGTCACCTTTGAGTTTTGCAAGAGGTCGGATGAACAGCTGCATTATATTGTGCTGACTGTGATCTTTTTATAGCTTTATATCCTTGTTATGGTGAATACAGCATTAAATTATCAGAAATGGAGATCTGGACACACATGACATAACCCTACTTACTCTTTGGGCCCTGATGGTATGACAGGACAAAGTACTTTTATTAAATAATATCAGTATAGTTTGTATTTATCCACATTTTTTGCAAAACATAAAATGTGTATGATTCTAAGTAGTTTGAGTACATTTATTTCAAAGAAACGTGGGACTGTAAAAACGTGTTCTTCGTTTTCCTGATGAGACTGGGCTGACTGAAACACCATGTACATGTAACCAGATGAGGGCGCGTGGCTATAGAGTAAATATATACATATATTTTCTCTCTTTGGATTTGTTGAACAACGCCATTACAAATTTAAGAGAAACAGACAAATCACCCCACAATCTACAGGCAGCACAAGTTAGTTTTTAATTAATTTGACAGAGACTTCAGTTCGATACCAGCGCCACTGCTCACAGCCGACCACGTGACCTACTGCGAACAGTCGTGTTGTGTGGCCCCGCAGGAGCCCGGGGCCCCCTGCGCCTCTGCGTGTAGCGCTGGGTGAGACAGCGCCTCTTTTATAGGTGGCCGCACAAAAGCCTGTATCACTGCTTTTACATAAACTTCCTATAAACTTTAAGTCAGTCCAAATGAACAAAAATAAGAAGAGTAAATATTTTTTATTTTTGATAAAACTATAACTCAAAGGGTTTCCCAGAAAACATGTGATCATGACATGTGATACAAAACCCCTCCCTTTAAGACAAAAGTGAAAGCAAAACCTATGATTGTAGCAGATCGCGGACTGCAGGCTGCAGACTGAGAGCTCAGGATTACACAGACATGGCTCGTGAGTTGAAAACTTGTGTCTGTTTGGTGCTGTGATTACTTAGTAGTATTTTTCCCACAGGGAGCAAACATTTGCAGTAGTATTTAATGCCAAAATGTATCTTTTATCTTTTTAGAAAATAAAACAACGAGGACTGTGATAGTGAGAAAAGCTCGAGCATGGAAAAGCAGCTGGGCAAAAGTCAGTTCAGGAGAGAAAGGAAAGGTTTAAGAGTAAAGCAAAACCAAAAGCATAAATGATTTGATCGACAGATTTATTCAATAGTGAGTTCAGACATTCAGGTGTATCGGTTGGTATAATAATATACTGAAACATTTCCTGAGGCTCTGACATAACCTTAATCAGTCTTTTTCACAAATGAAGTAATATATCTCACCACTGATTCGACATTAGCCTTCTCAAGATTGTGTTGGCTTTTGTAAATTTGGATTGTATTGTATTAAAATCACAGTCATCAGAGTGTGTAGATTTTATTTCTTTAACCATATCACACGTCTCTTTTCAAAAAGTAGTAAAAGTAGTTCATTTTCATTGTGACAGTGGTCCAAAGTTATTTCTCACTTACTTTATGCATTCTGAGAATTATTCACTGCATTGGTTTTCTAAGTGCTTTTCAACATGGAGTTTAGCTGTCACAGTAAAGCTAACAGCAACTAGCATGCTAACTCACACTACTTCATTATAGCACGAGATGATTTTGATGTTAGGAGCCAAATTAAAAAAAAATTAAAAAAAAGGTACAAGACTGTTATCTTTCATCATTATGAAACCTATGGACAGAACTGCATATTTTGTGTCAGGCATAAATACTCACAAATAATTCTTTCCATGATTTCAGAACAAGAAACAAGGATTATTTTACTGGGGAAAACTGGATCAGGAAAGAGCAGCCTGGGCAACACTATATTTGGAGAAAATATATTCAGATCTGAAAGTTCACCAAACTCTGTGACCAGTGACTACATGTCTCACACAAAAGTGATCCACGGTAAAACCATTCGTCTGATCGACACTCCAGGTGTTTTTGACACAGACGGAAACAATTCTGATCTGAGCGAGAAGTTTTACAATTGTATAAAAGAGTGTGCCCCTGGACCCCACGCGTTTCTACTGGTGTTCAGATTGAGCAGATACACTGATCAGGAAAAGGATGTGGTCAAAAAAATATTGGAGTATTTCTCAGAAGAAGCTCTGAAATATTCCACTGTGGTCTTCACTGGAGGAGACGACCTTGACAAGGATATGAAGATTAAAGCCTGGGTTCGACAGAATAAAGATCTGCACTCCCTGGTGCAGAGATGTGGAGGGCGCTGTCATGTGTTTGATAATAAATACTGGAACGACAGTCGTCACCCATACAGGAACAACAAGCACCAGGTCACAGAGCTGCTCAGGACCATCGAGAAAACTGTGAGAGAGAATGGAGGACAATGCTACACCAATGGCTTCTGGCAGGATATCAAACACATGAAAATAATAGGCATCCCAATAAAATATCTGTTGTGTGCTGCACTTGGTGTACTCATGATTGGAGGAGTTGTTGTTCTTACTAAATTGGCGTTAAGTGCCTCAGCAGGAGCTGCGGGACCTGCAGGAGCTGCAGGAGGGTCTGCAGTACTGGGTGCAGTGGATGCAGTGGGTGCAGTCGGTACAGTAGCAGCTCTATTAAACTTCTTGATAAACAAACCAAAGAAAAACTAACAATCATCTGAAGAGAAATAGTCCACTCTTCTTTCTTGTAGTAATCACACTGACTTTATGTTATTCACTCAGTGTAATCTTTAGAGCCATAATTATCCAGGTGTAGTGGGAGGGGAAGGGAAACTTTGGTTACCAAATAACTTAATGTACTCCAACATAACACTATGTTATTCATGTTTGTATAAATGTAACATTTTTTATTATTATTAAAGTTTGTGTTATATTTCTTTACGATGAATTTGTGCATGTCATTTATACTAAAATAATAATTAAAAAAACATGTATGTATAATAAATATATCATGACGGTCGGTCAGTGTTTTCTTTCACCACTTGAATTTTCTTGAGAATGGACCTACAAAGTGAAGTTTGTGTTAGTCTCATTAAAATAACACACAGAATCCATAACAGAACTCGTAGTCCAGATTTCCCCACCTTGTCCATCAGTTTTCCGGCGCCTGTTACGAGGCAGAGTCACGTCCAGTCGGTAAAAAGATTCTGCAGTTTTTAGGATCTCCTCCAGTTTACTCTGCTCCTCACAGTCCTACAGAGAAACAGAAAAATCAACTATCCATCCATCCATCCATCTTCTCCCGCTTAATCCTGCTGGGTCGCGGGGGCAGCACGCTGCCCATTACTCTATGCACCAGACCCAGACCCTATGAACCCCTCTGCAGGTGGTGAGCCAGTTTTCCGGCGCCTGTTACGAGGCAGAGTCACGTCCAGTCGGTAAAAAGATTCTGCAGTTTTTAGGATCTCCTCCAGTTTACTCTGCTCCTCACAGTCCTACAGAGAAACAAAAAAATCAACTATAGATTGAGCCATTCCCTCTTTCAGATGCCGTCACAGCCTTACATTGAATTTAGAATTTAAGAATTTAAGTTTATTCTTATGACTAAATATAGTTTATAGCAAAGACAGCACTTTGTTACAGTTAGGAAAATACAATTATGTTATCGGTTGCAAATCCTTCTGGAGGAATTGGCTCTTCCTCTCCTCAAACTGCCCTGAAGGAGGCTGTAAGTGGTATGCAACTGGGTGTGAGCTTTAAACATTGTTTTTGAATCATATGAAATGAGTTTACCTGTGTGGTTGATAGAAGCTGGTTCCTCCTCTCCTTCTTTGCAGTGCTGTTCCAGGGGTTGAGTGATCCCCTCCCCTCTCTCCCCCTCTGTCCCTCCCTCTGTCCCTCCCTCTGTCCCTCCCTCTGTCCCTCCCTCTGTCCCTCCCTCTGTCCCTCCCTCTCCTTCTCTCTCTGCTGGAGGATGGTGTGCCGAGTGGCTCTGTACTCCAATGAGAAGTCACTGATGGTTTTGCAGAAATCCTCTGCTCTTGTGTCCCGGACCATAGATCGAGAGTAGCCCAAAAACAACAGGAACGAGTGAAATCTGCAGACACACACATAACGGGGGGGCATTCACGCTCAAACACTCAACTGTTTTACAATTTTTGTCAATGCCATATTTTTGCCAAAACTTTATAAAAGCAGAATAAAAGTGATGAAGTGATTCTCCATGTCTACATTTGTTCTAGATCAAAAGAACAAGTTGCAGTTTAAAAAAGCATTCTGACAAAGTGAAATCAATACATACATACATACATACATATATACATGCATACATATATACATACATACATATATACACATACATATATATACATACATACATACATACATATACACATACATACATATATACATACATACATATATACATACATATATACACATACACATACATACATACATACATACATACATACATACATATATACACATACATATACATACATACATACATATACACATACATACATATACACATACATACATACATATATACATACATATATACACATACATACATATATACATACATACATACATATATACATATATACATACAATAAAAAGAGGGTGGCAAAGTTCTGACCTGAACTGAACAATTGACTTTATTATTATATCAAAATCCAATGTAGAAACAACCCTTTCCACCTCTTGATGACAAAGATAAGAAGTAGTGTTGTAACAATGCTAAAATTCTCAAACTCAATTTCTAAGGAATAGACTAGATACTTGTCTACACTAATACAATAATGAATTAACTGTTAATGAAAAAACGTGATTTAGAAAGGAGATAAAATAGTACTTTTTATATTACCATAAGGTTTTATATCTGTGTAATTCCCCAGTCCTCAGTGTCCAGGTATATGA
Source organism: Scartelaos histophorus (assembly GCA_000787155.1). Taxonomy (NCBI): domain Eukaryota; kingdom Metazoa; phylum Chordata; class Actinopteri; order Gobiiformes; family Gobiidae; genus Scartelaos; species Scartelaos histophorus. The sequence continues at coordinate 27,783 of KN489842.1, forward strand.
AAGCTTATACTTGTTCTGATACAGCTCAGGATCTAAAGTGATTCAGGAAAGGTTCAAGTCTGCCCTGTAAATGTGACTCTTAAAATATCGATACCTGCTCAAATGAGTATCTAGTTTTGATATTAGTTTCAGTATCAATTAGTCATTTTCAGTGCTTTTGACAACCCTCGATTTCCTGCACGTTTATGCTTAATTTAACACGTAAACACCAGACTCTAAACTCACGGTTACCTGTTGATGACCCTGCGGTGCACAGCCCTCAGGACCTTCAGCCTCTCCTCACTCTCTTTCAAGAACTTGGGCAGCCTCCGTCGCATCGTCCCATCTGTGGCCTGCTCTTCATGGCTCCTCCTCCTCTCTCCTCTGGCCTCTTTCCTCCTCTTCTCATCCGCCTTGTCCAGCACCTTCAGCTGCTCCCATGATGCTTTGCACAGGGCCTCCAGCTGACTGAGGTTGGACTGGACCAGCGAGTAATCACACTTTAGGATGAGAAAGTAGAAATGAACATTTATTGATCATTTAAATGATCATTTATTTGAATTCATTTTACATCTATAAATATATATCTACTTATTATGCTTATTTTTGTATTTATGTCCTCTGCTTGTGCATAGATGTTCTTATTTTGCCTGTAATGTTTCACAGTACGACAAGTTTGATGGAAGATTCAAAACTAGACAAATGCAAAAAGGTACTATATCCTTCATCAGAAAAGCTACGCAGTGCAGCTTTAAATGAAAACTTCTAAACATGTATAAAATCTAGGCATGATACAGGACAGTGTATGAACAGTGCTGACCTTCCCGGCTCTGGTTACAGCGGTGATGTCGGAGTAGAGGTCCGAGGATTGCGGGTAAATCTGGGTGAGGAGGGAGCAGACGTGATGGAGGAGGGGCTGTCGGGAGTGAGTGTCCCTGACGTGAGACAGTTTCCCCAGGTAACTCAGCTCAAAGCCCCGAGCCTGGAGGAGGAGACGGGACCAGGGTCTGAACTCGTGTTTGTCAGCTTGTGTTTAAAGCTCCTACAGTACACTAAATGGATTCCTGTGAGCTTTAATATGCAGATAAATAAACTGCATAAAAAAATAAATTTATTCCAACTTTCAAAAACCGTTACTTGAGTATATTCTGATTTTATGAATCATTTTGTTAAGGTGAACTGGCGCCATCTTGTGGAAAAGAAGGTGCATAAACTAAAAACATGTTAGTATTATAGGGCCCTACAGTAGTCCTCCTGCTTCACTTCTTGTTTTGTTGATCTTATATAGTACCCATAGACCGTATATATGAATGGACATAGCTAACACGTTAGCCGCCGCGGGCCAAACAGGAAGTGCTCCAGGAGGCTCTTCCGGCTCCTTCTGACTCTGGCTCCCATTGACTTACATTAGGGTCTTGTCGCTCGTCTCTCTGTAACTGCTGCTGTGATCCTCTTCATCTTGGTCTTAAAATGTTCTTATTAACCCGCTCTACATGATCCTGGATTTTTTTTTTGCTATTTTGGCTATTTTGTGAGTCAAAAAATCCTATTCATAACACAGAGCCTGGCTCCAGATTGGCTCCTGTAACCGTGAAGCATCAGGAGCCTCATTTGAGCCTCATTTGAGCGGCGCTGAACGCTATGGGTGACGTCACACTCACTTAGTCCACTTTTTTATACAGTTTATGATAGTACCATTGTATTGATACTTTGCATATGTTGTCACTAATATTCTCGGGCGGTGTGATGCTAACTGTAGGAACTGCTCTGTCTGAAGTTCTGTTTGTTAGATTTAAATCTGAGTTTTATGTCTTATCTGACCATAAAGAACTGATTTAGAAACCGCAGCAGATGAGCATCATACTGCAAATATTAACTGCCATTCAAAGCCCTCACTCACTTTGCATCCGTTGAGGAAGTTCCCGATGGCTAAGACAGTGGCCAGGATCCATCTGAAGGTTGCGCTACTCGACAGCTGCTCCATGGCCAGTTTCAGATGAAAAAGCGGCTCCGCGATTTCCTGTTTACAGAAAATAAATTATATACATGTTTGTTTGTTGGTTTCATTGGCTAAACAAATAGATAAAGTAATTGTGAGTAAAAATTACAAAAATATATGGGGAAACCTTTGAGCAAGAGTAGGCTAACTGTACGTGTCTAACTATTGTCTACATGTTAGTTTCAAAATGCTTTAAAACATAACAAATGCTAGTGAATAATGATTTTTTAAATTTCCCTTTAAACTTTATGTGTATCTTTATGTGACTGATGTACCTCATCATCTCAAATAATATAAAACACAAATATGGGTTTTATATGACGGTTGCAACACTTGAGGTGAAGTATTATTATTTTTAACAACTTTTTCCACCAACAAATATCAACTGTCAATCAAATAAAAAAATACATTTAATGTGTGTCAGTGCAAGTTTCAAATAATGAAATATTTTTAAGATACACTTTTGTCACCTGTAGTATAAACAAAACTGTTCTTTTTAAGTGTAAAGTGTATTAGTAGGAGTGCTGTTTAAAAACTGCTACAATTTTAAAGATCCTAAAATAAATGGAACAACACAGCACACATCTGGTTAGAAAACAGGAGATGTTGGGTACATCATCTGTATGTTAGTGTGTGTTGGGACTTACTCTCTCCATGGAGTCATAGTCGAGAGCAAAGGCCCAGAGCTGGAGCCTGGTGCTGAGGTGAGGCATCTCTCCCAGAGTGAGGAGGCACTGCTCAGCCGGAGCCAGGGGGCACATGGGGGTCCGGGCCTGGGCCTCTTTTATCAGACACATCTCCTCCTCTGTGGGCACGATGCTCTGGAGACGCTGGGACAGGAGTGAGGGTTACCAGGCTGAAGCATCAGTTCAGCCATAAAAATAGTGTGCCCAGACATTTAAGTAGGACACGTTATTTAAAATCAACTTTTATGATCTTGACCCATGTGACAGTTGTGTTCCCTCATCAGTGGGAGAAGTGTCTTGTCCAGTGGCACAAACACTTCATATTAAGCTGTGTGTTACCTGTAAGTCCTCGCGGTCCAGTACACTGTTGTCCATGCTGTAGATGGCAGGGGGCAGGAGGCGAGGAGGGGGCAGACTGCTCAGAGCGATGGTCACGATGTTTGAACGTTTCACCCCGAGAACGCACACGCACGGCTGCTTCTGCCGAGAGAAAAACACTGGGTTTAAACAAATAAAACAAATACTGTGGAGGCATCTGTCTCTGGCTGCTGTGAGTGATTGTGATAGCCACATACACAGGTGTGTGTTTGTGAGTGTGAGAGAGAGTGTGTGTGTGATTTTTTTTTTAAATGAATCTGTATGTATTTATTTATTTGGGACAGTGCATGTTAATGAACATACATGACAAGCACGAATGTAAACACACCGGATTGTAGCCACATGGCTAATTTCCATCCGTAGTCCCACGGGTCACAGGGATGAGGGATCCGGGGGTCAGGGTCACAGGGGTGCTGCATGTTTTTGGTTGATGGGGGAAACCGGAGCACCCGGAGGAAACCCATCCAGACACAGGGAGGAAACATGCAAACTCCACACAGAAAGGCCCGGGCGACCCGGGGATCGAACCCGTAACCTTCTTGCTGTGAGGCCTGAGTGTTGCCACTCAGCCACCGTGCCGTGTGTGTGTTTGTGTGTGGTGTGTGTTTGTGTGCGTGTGTGTGTGTTTGTGTGTGGTATGTGTGTGTTTGTGTGTGTGTGTGCATGTTTGTGTGTTTATTTGTTTGTGTGTGTTTACGTTTGTGTGCATAAGTGCGTGTGTGTTTGTGTGTGTCTACGTTTGTGTGCATAAGTGCATGTGTGTATGTGTGTGTGTGTGTGCGTGTGTGTGTAGATTGGCAGCCTTGCTTCTGTCACTCTGCCCCTGGACAACTGTGGCTACAATAGTAGGAAACCATCACCAAGTGTGAAGTGAATGAAAAATGTAATGTAAAGTGCTTTGGCTGTTGGCTGTGATGCTAACTGGAGGCACTGCTCTGTCTGAAGTTCTGAAGTGTCTGAAGTTATTCTGAAGTTAGTAAAATTTTAATCTGAGCTTTGTTTAACACAGTCATATAGAACTGACTTAGTTCTTTATGGATATCTAAAAAGGACCATGAACGCTCATATGAATCACAGTTTTTTCAGTTTTTTTTTTCTTTCTTTCAAAACCACAAATTGTAAATGATGCAGTAATAATTTAGAATAAAATAGGATTAGCAGTTTGTGCATCTCACCTTCATTCCACCTTCATCTCACTTTTATAACCTGGTTATCTTAAATAACTGTAATCCATGTTTCCGTTGAGACGTGTCAGGTGATGGGCATATTTAGATTCTCTTACCTTCTGTGCACACGTCACGCTGAAGCTGGCCCCTCCCCCTTTGCTCTCAAACAGATACTCCAGTCTGTTGGTGTCCACCTGCACCGGCTCTAGTCCCGCCCATATGGTCTCCGCCCCAAAGCGTGTGAGTCTGGGCAGGGCGGGCAGGCTCTGTAGCGCCTTCCAGTGTAACTTCAGTGTATTTCCCTTATCCGAGGACGGGACAGAGACAGGAGCGGGCAGAGGAGGAGGTGGCGGGGGAGAGGGAAGTGAGAACCCTCTGGAATTATCACACTGCAAAAATAAATTAGGAGTTAAAATGACATGCGTTGAAAATTTGCAAGATCTTTACTATCAAGATCAAAACGGTACAGTTGGAAGGTTGTAAATTGCAAATTGCATTATTTTGTTTCATGCAAATGTTCCTCTCTTAAATATGAAAACTCTACGCTGTGATGTCATAATGTAGGAAGTGCTCCACTATGTTTATGAACTCCATTCCACTAGATTCAGTTGTACACATGTCAACTCAACAAATTGTCAATCTCAACTGAATTAAAGGGAAAAAGTAGCTGTTAACTTAATAACTATGGCATTTTGAGTTTTGAAGATATAACCAGACTAATAATTATGTGTGAATGAAACAAAACACAACTCCAGGTATGTTTTTGAGGAGTCAGTTTGGTGTAATTTAGGAGCTTTAAATGTCTTGATAATAGACTGACCGGTGGGCAGCTCTCCTCCTCGGCACTGTCCTCTTCGTCCCACAGGTCGGTGAAGTCCAGAGCGTTCAGACACAGACGCACAGACGGACGGAGAAAGTCCACAGTCTGCTCAAAATCCCAGCTTAAGTTCAAGTCTCTGGTTTGGTCCGATTCTTTCATTTTCCCTGATCTTAAAATACACTCTGTACTCTAAAAATGTCAAAAATGTCTTTGACTCTTGGTTTTAATTACCAGTTTTCTCGATCAGTTTCTTTTATCCCATCAAGTCATCATTGGAACACAACAATTGTCTTAAATCATCATCATCTGTTTTCAAATTTCACCTTAATTTTCAATATCTCCTTTTTAAAAATGTCCAAAATTGTCAATAATTTCAATCAGCAGTTTTGAGATTACAATAAAAAGCTTCTTAATCAAGCTTTTTACAAACAAAAGTGAACCTTAATTCAATATTTTGAGCAGTAATAAAACTGAGCAACCTCCAATGCGCTTTTGTAGATTTTTTTTTTTTTTTTTTTTTTGTGGTCAAGAGTGTCCATGAAGGTTTTATTGCTAAGCAGGGGATGCAGCTATGCCAAGATACAAGTCAGATCTGTCATAACTTAAACATATCTTTCTAAATTGCCTTAACTCATCACCTTTCTTGATTCAAATTCTCTCTATCTTGGCGTTCATTAAATTTAATCCTTGGTATGCGGCAAAAATGTGCACAAAAATGTCAGATCTTTTTTTTTTTCTGCTGTCATCTCAAAAATGTTCCACAGAATCTCTTCTCCGTTTCTTTGGCAACCATAAAAATGCAGAGTTCACACGTCCAAACTATTTCTTTTTTTTGCACTGCCACCACCAAACATGCAATTGTCCTGCGTTCAAATCTACTGTCCTTTTCTGGGTCAAAAATAATTGTTGCAATGTTCTTCGTCTTCTGATTGTAAAATACTGCACAGTTGCGACGTTTGTTGATTTGTCCGTTTGTCAGTCTCGGCCACGCCCTTTCCTTCATTACATTATCTTATCCAAGTAGCATCTCTTGTTTATATTGGGGCTTGGGCTCGACAGTGCTCTATCTGTGTCTGAAAATCTGAAACTTCCTCCTTTTTGAACACATTAAAGATACTTATTTCCCCAAAACACTATATTTAAGCTTTTATTAAACATTTTCCCCATTTTAATTATTTAGTTTTTTTGGAAAGTTTAGCTATAATTTTACTTTCTGGTTGGACATGGGCTGCAATGGTTCCAAACAAACTATAGTTTACTTGAAATTACACAATAGTTATGATTCAACTAATAAATAAAATAACAGTGTTTTTATTTATTTTGCTAAATCAGTGCTTAAAATGCAAAGAAAAATCCATTCTTTTGATAGATTTTCGGTAAGGATTGTTTTATTTGTATTTGTTGTATATTTCTTCTTTTTTCCTCCCTGCCACATAACTGATATAAAACTGATGATAAATATTCATCACAAGTACTATCCCACTTAACCTTAAGTAATAACTAATAATGAGAAAAACCTGAATACCTGCCGTATGCACTTAAATCAGCTGAGAGCAAACACATGCTCATTTTGAATCTTACTAAAATGACCAAAACACAGCCAGAGCCTCCAGCGTTGTTCAAAGTTTCCTGGTCTCGGGTCATTTAGCGTGTGGACGTGCTGCAGTGGTCAGTGCAGTCCCTCTCTCTCCTCCGCCTCTTCCTCTGCCCCCTCTGTAATGACTTTTATCAGGCATCAGGCACAGGCAGCAACAGAAATCCCCAAGGACAGTTCAAAAGAGATGAATTTTGAAATTATTATTATCATTCTTTGTGTGTTTCTGGTAAAAATACATACAATGTTGAGTGCCACTTCAGTATAATATGAATGTTGTATATTCTGTGAGCAGGTATTCATCACATTGGGGAGCCTCCTTTATGGACCATGAAACAAATCCTTTATATAAGAACATGGTTTAGCGCCTTAACTCCTACTGTCACAAATATACAACAAACCGTTTGGATCAATATATAAGCTGCATTACCCCAATGCTGGTTAGTGCATATGCAGTACCTTCCTAAGAACTTTTGGCAAGCACTTGTTTCTAGAAGTAAATTTGCAACATACCCAAATTTCTATTTACCTTAATTTCCGGATTACAAGCCGCTACTTTTTTTTCACACTTTGAACCCTGCGGTTTATATTCAGGTGCGCTTTATAGTTTGGAATTTACGGTATTTATTTTTTTGCTACAGTTAAATTAATACCCTCAACTTACCTACTTAAAGGCAGAAAACCACACGAAACATTTTTCAATATAAATTCAGGAGTTACCAGGTTAAAGTTTGGATATGAGTTAAAATAAGTTCAGGTTAGGGTTTTGGTTAAGCAAATAGTCACTATGATTATTATAGGGTCAGCCTCCAGAAAATTAGAGTAAGACAATGTAATGTTAAAAAAAACAAAAAAAAAACTGTTACACAATAAAAACAATAACATTTTAATGATGATGATGTCATGAAGGATCTACATACCAACACGTGCTAAATAGATAGTTTAATGTTCTACTGTGAAAATGTTGGAGAAGCTAAACTCACTGTGGAGATAAGGAGGTGGCAACACTTATATACTGCATCTTTATGTCTACAGCTGTTATGTTGCAAATGTGTATTTTCATGCACACTTTTGATTTTAGAAAAGTTACACTCTTTTATTTTGACACTCTCCAGCGGAAGTGTCTCGTTCATTCTCAATTCTGTGGACGCGCGTCTGGTCTGGCTGCGCGCTCCCGCCTCCTCTCTGTCTCCGCTCGTGCCCGCGCAGTGTCTGGTCGCGCTCGTTCCCGTCGCCGCTGCTACGATGCCCCACATCCAGCACCAGCACAACAATGTCCACCAGTGCGAAAAACGTCACCTTTACGACGCTTTTTACACGCATTTCACACGTTCGGACGGGATGCGTTTGAGGTACGTTGTTTCAGCTTCTATTTCCCGACCGTCCTGCAAAATCGTTACACTTTTTTTTTTTATCGGTGAAAATATGAATCAGCAGCGCCGTCATTCATGCTCATCCTCTCGTAATGTCACAAGTTCCGTCGGATGCCCTGGGCTTACGTAACGCGGCGAGTGATGCGGACGTAATAATGTTTTAAAACCAGATTTTTGCTAATAAATACGACTTCACTGCGCGGTTTATTGTGATAATATGTCTGGGATTCGTCTGCGCTTACAGAAAAGACGTATAATATCAAAATTTACGTAAAAATAAAACATCTTTATCGCATGTAACAGACGGTACAAGACAAGTTTAAAGCCTGGTGATTGGTAAAGAAAAACCGGATATTATGGAAAACAACTTGAACCAAATGTGGATATAATGAGACATGTTCTGGTTTGGTCCTGATTTGAGTCCAGTTTAGTACTAATGTAGACTTGATTTGGTCCTGGTTTAGTTTCTTATGTTGATTTATATTGATTCATTTGGTAGGATATACATTTCCTTTGCTGTATAATGCAGTTCAGATGTAACTGCTAAGCTAGCACAGTGTCTCTCTAGAAATTATATGTTGACTAAATTAAAGGTACATTGCCTAACTTTTCTGGTAAGGAGGGATCTTGTTTTTATTGCTTAGGCCGATTATATACCTTGAGAAACATGAATTCTTACAGTGAGCGCACTTGCCTCTCCACAGATCTGACCTGTCACTTGGTCTGGTGATGTCATCTGATCGTCTCCATGAAGATATATACTTTTAATGTCATACGTGTTATGTTATAAGATTGAAAAAGCCATACGTTTTGGGCACTTGTTACTTCTATGTGTGTATATTAAAATGTGAGGCTTTATTTAATTCATACCTATTGTGCCTATGTATTGTAATATATTATGTTCATTTATGGCTTTTGTCTCAATAGCCCAGACTTTATTATATATCAATGGGCGTTAATATTTCAATTATAAAAATGTATACAATCAAAATATCAGATTCAAACAGGGCTGGGTATCATTCAGAAGTTGCTGATATGTTACATACCTCGATACACAGGCCATGATACGATACAATATCTCGATACAGTGAGCTTATGATTTAATGTGACCCTGTGCAATATATTTCAAACTGATTCGATATGGTTCGATAAAAAATAAAAGCTAAATCATGGCTGTGATACTAAAAGTCACTTCTTGTGCAAAGTTAATATGAAACGCACCCGTTTTAATCATCAAAACAGTGAAAATGTCAAATGTGTTGCATAAACGAGTTTCCTTCCTCTGAACAAGCAACAAAACTGTTGCACTGCAACAAAATAATTTAGTAAAATGTACCAAGATATACCCATGGCGATATATTGGTATATTGATATATACTGATACAGCAACCCAGGTATCAATACTATCAATACTACACATTAAACTATACGAGATATAGATATTTTAGTATTTTTGCAAACCCCTAGATTCAAATGTATATTGTGTTTAGTTTTGTTTGTGGATATAACATATTGTCTATGATGAGAAACAAAGCAGTAACACAAAAAAAATGCTAAGAGCCGCCAGGAGGACAACTTGACCTGATCTGTGCCTTGTGTTTGTTACAGGTTTGTGAGTGCGTGAGAGGTCGGGGGTCATGAAGAGGTCAGGGGTCATGCTGAGGCGGGAATCGGACTCACGTGGCTTATTTTCTTCCGGAGACACATCAGACAATGACTATGAGGTGAGATGTTGCTACAACTACCCTTATAATAGAAAATTAAGGTTATTTCAATAATGTTTTAGTAGATTACTATATTTAAGCATCATGCAACATTAGTTTACTGCAGATTTCATCAAGTAATCTGATTTAAAGTTCATATATTACGCACAATTGACTCTTGTGTTCGAATGTTGAATGTTGTTTTTTGAAGATGGAAAAGCACTGTATTACCATTACCATTTCTCACAATAAATACCACTTCATTATTACACACAGTTATTGTACATTGCAGGTTGAAGACATAGGTACAATGCAACACAATTCCCCCTCCAAGGCTGTTTCTGCTGCAGGAGTGACTAACACAGTGTGAATGGACAGTGAAATCAGTCATCATAATTATTGTCTACTGTTTATCTTTGTCCCTGAGCCTTTACGTAATCATCTTCATCTTAAATATACCTGAACTATATGAGTCATACTGTGCAGTTCAATGTCTATGCAAACGCCTCACCTTGGCAAAGTACAACCTATAGAATCCAGCGACAGCGTGATCTCATGGTGGAAGTAATGCGTCGTCATCAGTGTCAAATGGAGGAGAAGCAAAAATAGATTATACGGTAGAGAACATTACAGCTTGACATTAAAGAGCCCACATTACTCTGATTTCTGAGCTGTTATAATGTTTTTTCATCACATCACAACATACGCAAAGTTGAGTTTTGTTTCATTCGTACAATTTCAATTCAATTCAATTCAATATTATATATTTCATTAATTAAAACAAAACACGTCAATGTAACATATCTGCAGACAGTATTACAGATTTAGTACAATTATGGTACCTGAATGAAAGGGCACAGAAAGAAGCAAAAGCTGATAATATCTGCCCCTTATCAACTCTTATTCACTTCCAGTGTGTTGCGCTGTTACATTACACAAAATCAAACACAGCTTCCTTACAAAAAAACAAAACACAAAATCATCCTGTCACAGCAGTTTTATACTTTCTTAATAATGATAATTTCAAGCTTTTCTTAAATATATAAATGGACTTGGATTCTTTAATATCAGTTTCAAGACTGTTCCACAGACTCACTCCCTTGATTGAGATGCATCTTTCCTTTGGTTTTGGTCTAAACTCTGGTTTAGAAAATAGATCAGTTCCTCGTAGTTGTTATCTACTTTCTCTCTTTAGAAATCTATTTTGCAGCTTCTCTGGTAAAACATTTTGATTTAATAAAAATTTGATTTGTATGTGCTCTATAACTACTTCCACTGATAATTCTAATAGCTTCTGTAAAAGAAAAACTGGTTCAGTGTAGGTTTTAACAAGTACAAGTAACACACAAACGCTGCTTATTTGGGCTTCTTGAGTTCCTCTCTCAAACATGGTGAGTCAGGAACCTCTCCGTTATGTTTTTAAACTCCACGCATCTAGAATCCCTTGGATAATTTCAGCCCTGGGATTGCCAATGTCTCCCGAACAAAATGTTGCAAAAAAGAAATGAAATGAGCAGAACAGAGCATTTTGAGCTTTGGATATGTAGACCGATTAATAATAAAAGGTTACTCGAATGTGCAAACGAATCAAAACACAATTGGTATGTTTTAAAAAGGTAATAACAGTATAACATATGCTCACAAGAGTCAATTTTATTTAATATAGGACCTTGGTTACCATAGAAACATGGAAATGATCTAACATTGCGCTATGGAACTTTACAGGATGGAGATCTGCCAAATGCTGTTTTCAGAGAGATTTTAGCTTAGTCTAGAATGTTCCGGAGTATGGGCTTAAACTTTGTGTCATGCATTCAGTTACATGTGTTTATACTGCAAAAGAAAAAAAAAATCTAAACAACAGCCGCTCCACAGACCTGACTTGTAATTATACGTAGCCGCTTGACATGCTGGACTGTCAGGAGATAGATTTGTTTAATGCCAAAGCAACAACATCTCCATGGAGACAAGGAGGAAGTAGACTCGACATGAAAGAAATGTGGTCCCAGATAATAAGATGAATAATTATATGGTTTGTTTGTGGTCTGAAAGTGAATAACCAAAGAATTCCTCTACTATATTTATAACATTTAATAAGGTAACATTTTAAGACAGTTGCATTGTGAGTTTGTGTGTGGTTGTTTCAGATGGGGGCTGGTTGTGGAGGGGAGGAGGGGGCCTGTCTGTGTGACCCCGGCCCCTGTACGCTGTACTCAGAGGCCCACACCTCCACACCACAGAGGCCCTGGAGAAACGCTGCAGGAGAGGTTTGTTCAAGTCCTGGTCTAATCCTCGTTCAGTCCTGGTTTAGTCCTGTATTCAGAGGCCCACGAGCCACAGCATTTAGGCCTTGAATAAATACTACAGAGAGGTTTGTTCAACTTCTGCTTTAGTCCTGTCTTAGTCCTGATTCAGTCCTAGCTAAGTCCTGTTTTAGTCCTGTATTCAGAGACCCACACCCCCACACTTCAGAGGTCCTAAAGGGAAGCCCCGTGAAAAATACTGCAGGAGAGGGTTGTTCAAGTCCTGGTTTAGTCCTGGTTTAGTCCTGTGTGGAGTTTGCATGTTCTCCCTGTGTCCGGGGTGGGTTTTCTTCAGGCACTCTTTCATCTAACAACCCAAAACATGCAGCAGGTCAAATCCTCCAACTATGGCAGCAGCCGGATGGCAGGCAGGGGCAAATGCAACTGTTCCCCAATTAGAAATTCATGTAATAATCTTATATGTGT
>KN489842.1:40285-52405 GCA_000787155.1 Scartelaos histophorus
ATTACTATATTTACTGTTGGAGTTTGTTGTGGTGTAAAATGGGTTTTTTTCCTTTTTCAGGAGACATTTCTCTGTGAACACTGTGGAAAAAACAGGAAAATGATGACCAGGTATTCGGAGGGATACGGCACAGAGGTAAAATAATGCATCTTCATAGGAAAAATTTAAATCTAAAGTTCCAAGAATGACCAAAACCTTTACTCAACTAAGAAAAGTAAGAGCACTGTTACATTATACGATATACACTACCAGCAGGCCTGTTGATAGAAATTTGGGGGCCCGGGACCAGAAGCCTCACATTTTTATCTTAATACTTTCTGCATTTGATATACTACATACAGAAAACACCAGATATATGAAGCAAGAGATATGTAATTATTATTAAGAAAAAAACTTAATTTACTTTACTCATTTATGTTGGATTGGGTTATATAACTTTTTTTTTCATTGCTACATAACCCCATACATCTTACTTCATATATTTGATGTCTTCTGTATGTATATCAAATGTAGAAAGTAGTAAACCGATGGAAAAAAACATTAAACAAGTCCAAACCTTTGACTGGTTATGTAATACTCCAAAATACTCCAAAAAGTACTCATTTAAAAGTTGTTTTAAAGTTGAAAAGTTATATAAAGGTGCATTGTGTAACTTTTCCAGTGTCATTTGTCATTTCTCCATGGTGATGTTATTGCTTTATCTGGAATGTTTAAACCTTTCTTCATGGAGACCAAACCAGACCAACTCTAGGTATTTTTGAGCTATAAAATCACTTTTTTTTCATAAATGTAAGGCAGACCTGCTTAATGTCACACTGTGGAACATTCAGAGCAATGACATATCCATAGAAACAAGCAGGTGATGGACCACGATTCAAAAAGTTACATAATGCACTTTTAAGTAAATTCTGCTCTTAGGTCTTTCACTGACATCCTTTTTAAAGCATTGTCCCATCCCTTTAAGAGCCCTTTAAGAACACACAGGCCTATTACATTGCCTGTGGTCTATTTGTGGATTAGCAGGGCACCTTAATATGAGACCTCTATTAAATGATCCAAGCATTTCTTAAAGTGCGCGTGACAGGTTAGACCACTCACTCCAATAAAACATCAGTTAACCTAATTATATTGAAGATGTTTAGAAAAATCTTGCCTAGTTTTTTAATCTGTTGGCAGAGGTAACCTTGCAAACAAAATGTAACAAGCACATAAATTATCTCTGCATTTTGGATGGACTTTAGGTAGAGTTTGTACTTCCTGTATTTTTCAGATACTTAACTACTGAAAATGTAAAACTATGATAATTATTTACCAGAGACATTATCCTACCAAACTAAGTAATAATTAGAAAAACATGAAAACCTGTCATCTGCATGTTAAAGAGATGATAGCCAAAAACAAATGAATAAAATCACATTTGAGTCACTCTTATTGTGTATTATTAGCAGGTGAGACATGTGGTTGGATCAGTAGGAATATTCAAATACAGCCTCAGGGACATATTGTGTTTCTGACACATGCTGCAACAGAACAGCTAATTCACAGGGGACTATTTTGGATAAATAGAGCATCACCTTCTGAGTAATCACGTTAATAACTATTATACTGCGGTATTACAGCGATTTATACAATTACTACATGACATGAGATCATTTCCACCAGACGGGATTGAAAAGATTGACAAGGAAAAGAAAATATGAGATTCTGATAATTTTATAATAATCAAATTGTTCCGTTTGGTTTAGATTAGGCCTCACAACTCTTTAATTTATTTCATTTGATATTTTTGTTGTTATTGTAGCACTGATTTTTGTAACTTCTCACCAACTTAACCCTTTTTTTCGATAATACAAATATAAACCATGTTAATTTCACAGAGTGTTCTTGTTTTACGTGAATACTGTGAATACTTGAAGTTAAACCAGCTTCACTGCAACATTTTGTGTTTTTTTGTGGTTTTTTTGCAGGAGGAGTGTGGTTTGTCAGATCCTCAGGGCGACAGTGATGCAGACGCTGATATAGAGGACACAGACAGCAGGTAAGTCTACTGTAAAGCTACTGTATAGGTCGCATGTTACACAAAATGGACTCTTGTGAGCTTTAATCTATTCTATAAAGTTGTTACTTCATCAGAACATATCCATACACATTGTCACACACATTGTTTGAGTTCACATCCTGACACTGGGTCCTGATTGGTGCAGACTGCAGGAGCCCGGGTCCCTGCAGAGAATCAGCTCTCGGCGTCGGAAGCGTCCAAGAATCGCGCGTCAGGACACGACCGAGAGCGAAGACGACGGTGGCCATAGCAACCGCACGCACCGCTGGAACCTACGCCTAAGCCCCGCCCACAGCCGACCCATCCTGGAGGTGAGCGACGCTGACTTTACTGTGTTTAAAAATCTGAAAAAACAAAGCTCACTTTAAACGAGGGGTGTGCATTGCCATCAACCGAGTGCAGCTGCTGGACAAAAAAAGATTAGATTAAACAGGAATAGACTTTTATTATTCCTGTTTAAACATATCACAATATCCCTGTTACGATTCAATATATCACATGCACCTTCATGCGACCAAAACTGGATCAAATACATTTAGTTTAATTTTTAATTCATCAGAACAAAAAATTGGGACTTATGATTTTTTTTCATTAAGAACGTGACTTTAAAAAATTGATTCAGACACATTTTGAATTGATGCACGAATCACCCAATGAAGTATCACAAAATATCACTGAATTGATTTTTTCTTACACTCCTACTTTAAATTGTTATTCCACATTTACCTTATGAATTCAGAACTTATTTTTTTTACTGTGATGCATTTTTTATTACACTCCAGAGCAGAGTTTTGCATTGATGGTAAAACTAACACACACTTCCTGATTATTAGAAAATCAATACTTTGCATCTAATATCATCAACATTTCGTGAAGCTAACTGAGGGCACTGTTCGGTCTGAAGCATTGTCACTTTAATCAGATTTTTGACCAGAAAGAGCTGACTTATGTGGAACGGGTGAGCTGAAAATTGTTGTTTCAGAAACATATTTTCTTGTTTGTTTGTTTTTTAAGTAGTGTTTTCTAATGTGTGCTTTTTGCTTCTAAACATTCCGCCAAAAAAATCCATGCAGAACACCCCCAGCGTAATGTCACTGCAAAGTAACAATATCAAGCTCCCTAGTTATAGACAGCCACAGCAGAGTGAAGAAGCTTTTCACTTTTGTCTTGTGTTTTCCAGGAGAGTATCTCACAGGTGCGTCCCCTGATCATCTGTCGTCCGGGCGCAGACAGAGACAGTGTGACGGAGTCCAGACGATCCAAACGGTCACTTCCTCCTCCTCTTCTTCTCCTGCTGCTCCTCCCACTTTCCCTCTCCGCTATCATAATCATGTCTTACCTTCTACCCTGGACCAGCGCTAGATGAACAATTCAGTTTTTTTGCTTTTTTCAATACAGTTGATTTGGGTGATTTGCATAGAAAAAAGCTATGTTCTCATGCACACTGGAAAAACCAAACCTACACTGGAGTTAACCGAGCCTTTAAATGGTTTTCAAATGGTTAACTTATAACTGATTTTTTTCCCCCACAAATTTCAGTCAATTCATAATTTATATTTATACTGTCCCTTTAAAGGTACACCATGTAACTTTTCTGGTTGGCAATGGAGATTTAGTTGCCTTATTAGGAATGTATAACTTAGCAGGAGTTACAAGCCAGATCTGTTGAACGGTGACTCCATTCACAGTTTTTTCCATTTATTTTATGTTTTAATGTTATGCTTTGCAACATCCTTATAAAACAATTACATCTCCAGAGAGACAAGCAGGTGATATGAACCCCACCAGAAAAGTTGACCTTTAAAAATGAAACTCTTATCCAGCTTCATTATTTGTGTAGAGACAAAATGACAAAATCTCCATTGGCTTAAATAAGACTCGATATGTTGTTTTTCTGTTACATTGACTTATTAAATACTAAACTTATGTACTATTAGAAAGAGACGGCAAAGTAAATACAGGGCAGTGGGTGGAGATTTGTGAAAACAGGAATTTTCTTAGCACTCAAGCCTAAAATGCAGGTCAATACAATATTACCCAAATGTGCTTCAATCAATGAAATACACGATAATGATGAGGAAAAGGTTAAACACTCATAGCTGATTTAACATAATACATTTCAATAAAACATAGAACTAACTTCAAGTGATGACACGCCAAAGGTGTGTATATCAAACAATGACGGAAAATTAGTCCTGATGCCACAGCAATTAAAACAAAACATGATATCTTTGAACAGAAAAAAGTGCTCTCAAAAGTTGCATATAACAGGAAGCTGAAATCCATGAATAGTTTTTCTCAAGAGCACATAATAATCTGGGCCTTATCTGCATGTATTTTACATATTTTGCAGTGTGCGTGGGAACTCTTTCTGAGGCCATTATAAGTGCTCAGTGATGTTCTTATGAAACCTGCTTCTCAGACTGTCTCTCACCCCCACAGCTGTATAAATAGACTGTTCTCTTCGCACTATAGTTCTGATGGTGGGATTCAGGACAGGTAAATTTACACTGCAAAAAATACATTACATCTATTATCTGATTATCTGAAATGGTTTGAATTCAGGATTTTAATCTTAATGTAAGTAGATATAATTGATTTACTTGAGTGGCTTTGATTGCTTTCAGTACTTCCTGCTTTTATTTCAAATGGCATGCTAAATTACTTCACAACCAGAAAGAAATGCCATGAAGTTAAAGGTGAACTATGTAACTTTTCCAATAGTTGCTGCTCATCTTCCTTCATGTTGTCATTGCTTTAAACTTGTCTACTATTTTTACATGGTGTCAACTTTGTATCTCTGTTGAGATTGAGGATTTTAATGCCATAATGTGGAAAATGCAAAGCAATAACATCCATATGGAGAAAAGCACATGGCAGACAAAAGCTACTTAGTGCACCTTTTATATTTTATCCTATGTAATATTCATGAGTTTCAGACCAGCAACCCCTTCCTAATCTGTAAGACTTTGTGAGGAGCCATCGAGGATAATTTGAATTTTGAATTTGAATTGCTTAATCGCTATGACGACAGTGTTGGTTGCCATATCTTGAAACCAATGAATAAAGAAGTAAAGGTAACTACATCCAAACAACTGGAATCAAGAAAGAATATTTCTGAATTCAAGACATTTTAACAAAGGCTGAAAATTTTTTGCAGTGTGTACAGTAAATACATTCTCAGATGGAAACTAAACCAAGATGCTGTGCGATCTATGCAATTTGTGTGTGTGTTTGTACATGTTTATAAAGTCAGAGATGAGTGGTAGTAGTAGTTGTACTAGTAATAGTAGTAGTAGTAGTAGTAGTGGTGGTGGTGGTGGTACTTTTTGAAGGAATCAGAGTACCACACTATATGTTTATTTCTAATGTTACTTTTGAAGGCTTTTTACAAATTGATTTGACCTTATTTTTAGCAGAAAAGGCACATTTTCAATTGTTATTTTTATTTCCAAATTAATATTCGTTATTTTTATTTAACAGTTGACAGTTAGTAGCTTTTTTTTAAAATCATATCTTTATCAATACTAAAACATAAATTACATGTTATGTCCAAATTAGTTACTAACTTTAATAGTACTTTCACCTACTGTACTTTTTTACTTTTACTACTAATATAATTTTGAAAGAAAAAAGTCTGGTGTGCGTCCTGGTGTCTGGGCACTTTATGTTAGTGGGCTCCTACAGTGAGTTTAAATACAGCATGGCCCACTTTATAGCAATAGCATAGGGACGGCAGATAGCGCCTTCCTGTGGTCAACAATGTAAATAGCATCTAGTTTGAGCAAATGTAGTGAACTTTAAGTGGCTACAGACTGCATTTTTTGTAACTGTAATCCCTGGAGTTTGGAGTTCACTTGTAACATGATGGACTTTAGGGCTGTGCAGTATACAGGAGTCTTACAGGTACATGGTTTAACTATGTAGCTGTAAAAGATGGAAGAGTAAAATGTGACTGCTGTGCCTGGTGTGTTCCATCTTAGGGCATTAAACTTAATTAAACCACCTTAGATTTATTTAAATTAGGGCTGCAATTAATGATTCACTTACTCGACTATTCAGTGAATCATTTTTCAATTAGTGGACTCTGTCAAATGATTATTTCTATTGTTTTATTTTTAACCACAAATTGAAATACACTGATGCGGGCCTCTAGAATATTAACAAATTAAATGTATTAGCTTAACCTTTTATGCAGTTATATTTAGGTTCATGTGGTGCTTCCGTGCTCAGTAGTGTTCACATAGGGGAGTGCATGGGAATACCAGGACATCAGCACTTCTCATTCACATTCTCTGCATGTGTCCCATCTCTATCCACACCTCTATATATCGCACAGCCCTCATTTTAATATCCTCATGGTCATTGTACAGGTCAAATAAGCTGAGAAGGACAGTGCAATGATGGACATTATAGACCCTTAAAAACAATACTTTGCTGAGGTCATCAACATATCATGGGGGTGTGACGCTAACCCCCAGGATCTTTAAAATGTGTTAGACTTTAATTTGAGCTTTATTTTGACATGATATGTGCTGTTAAACAAGTCTCTCACACTTAAAATTACAGTTACAAGCTAGAAAGCCTTAGCTGAAATTTTTTGTTTAAATCAATTTCGGAACTTTTCTTGAGTTTTCAGTTTGCTAAATCAGCTCTTTATGGTCAAACTGTGTTAAAGTAAGGCTCAGATTAAAGTCTAACAGAGCTTCAGACAGAACAGGGCCTTTAGTTAGCTTCATACCCCGAGGAAATGTTGATGACATGCAAAGGAATGGAGGAAAAGAATGAAAATGAATGAATTCATAATGCACTTTTTGGGATTTTTGAATGGTACTGATACAAAAGTAATGGGTTATTAATATTTAAAATTATAGTTAATATGTCACCCTCAATAGTAAACGTCTATTATGTTTTCTTTTCTAATAATCATGCTAAAAGATGCACTATGTCACTTTTCTGATTGTAGGTCTGTCACCTACTTGTCTCCATAGAGATGTTAATGCTTTGCCAGGAATGTTTTATAATATGGCATTCTGCTCATCTCCATGGAGACAAGCTCACGTATATTTTATTTTTAACTTTTGGAAATAAAAATACTGCTCAATGGATGAATGAATGAAAGGTTTAATGCCACACTGTGAAACATTTCAGGCAAAAGAAAAAAGCAGGTGGCAGACCCATCCATCAGAAAAGTAGTGCACTTTTATAATATTTTCCATAGTTTTTTATCATACGCAATGACAAAATAACTAAAAAAAACAAAACAAAAATAATTCTCAATGTTAAATATAGTTTGAAATAGAATAGCAATTTTCATTCCACCATGAAACTATAAGGAACACAAGAGAAGAGTTTTTTCAATAGCAGTTTGCCTTGAAGAGATTTGCGCCTCAAATTCTGACAATCAATTTGTGCACAAAATTGCTGTTAAGAAAAAATATATTTTATAACTAAATCGTATAATGTTTTTCAATTCCAGTTTGTCATTGGCTTCTGAATCTCAGCACAAGTGGGTGGTGGTGTTAGGTTTTGATGTAACGTTAAAGGCACTGTACCTGCTTTTTACTCTCTTTAAGGGCTTATATTGCGCTATTTTCTGAAGTTATAACATTTTTTCCTCATCAAAACTATACCCAGAGTTGTGCTTTGTCTCATTCGCACATGTTTAACACACAAATCCTGCTTATTTAATCTGTTCCACCTTGTGATGTCATGTGGTAATACAGGAAGTGCTCCACTGTGTTCAATCTCAACAGTAAAATTGAAGCTTTTAACAAAATCTACAACTACATGACATCAAGAGGTGGAAAAGAGCATTTTGAGCTTTGCAAATCTCGACAGACTAATAATAAAGTATTCCTCAAACATGTGTGGATGAAATAAAACACAACCGCAGGTATGTTTTGAGCTGGTAACATTAT
Organism: Scartelaos histophorus; assembly: GCA_000787155.1. Classification (NCBI taxonomy): domain Eukaryota; kingdom Metazoa; phylum Chordata; class Actinopteri; order Gobiiformes; family Gobiidae; genus Scartelaos; species Scartelaos histophorus. The sequence continues at coordinate 48,266 of KN489842.1, forward strand.
AACATGGCTTAAAGCTCACGATTTTGCGACCTTCAAAAATGTTCTCACTTATGCATTCTGAACATTCTAATTATTCACCATGATAAGTTTATAAGCACTTTTCAGAGACTTATTTTGCTCACGTACATGGGGAAAAAATTGGGTACAGGGCCTCGAAAGAAAGTGTGACAATCAATCCTCTTCATCGGAATTTATATTTTTTCCGAATTTATGGAAAAAGCCATTCTGCAGTGTTCCATGTTTGTATATTATGGTGTTAGTTATGGCTTGTTTTTATCTTGAATGTTGCCTGCATTGTTGTGGACATGTGTTAAATCTGAGATGGAATAATCCTTTAGAGATGACTGGGCAAAGACAGCTGCCTTCTTGTACAAAAAGTGAAATGAAAACAAAAAGATTGATTTACCCAAATTTCAAATGAACTACAAATACATTTTATACTGGTTACACATTGAATAATAGAAGAAGAAATTGTAACAGCAGAGTAAAAGTAGGAATGCCAAAAACAGGATCAAAGATATTCAAGGCAAATTTTAAGTAAAATATCTAAAATATATTTTCAAATATAAAAATTCAAATATAAAAATATAATAACAAAAATAGTTTGTTCACACATGCACACACCACATCAAAACTGGGACTAATCTGGGACTAAACCTGGAACTGGAAATAAACCAGGACTAGACCAGGATTAAACTAGGACTTGAACAGGACCAAACCGCAAATTATAGACTACCTCTAAACTGGGCTCAAGACCAAAACCAGTGTGAACTTTGTCTTTTTGAAGTACAATTGTAGAAGTAAGTGTTGAAGTTACAGTCTCAACATGGCCGCCGCAGCTGTCTGTAACTGCAGGCTAGCGTGACATAAATGATCTCTAGAGTGTTATTCCCTCTTTAGTTTGTCAATATTAGTTTATACTGTACAAGCTCTGTATTCCCAGTCCTGTCTTTTTCCAGCTGCTTGTGTTCAGAGTCCAGTTAAAAAATCTATGGTTAAACTTTGGTGTCTGTTTTTTGTCTGTGTTATAAAGGAGATCATTAAAGCTAGACAGTATTTTGAAATTGACTATGTGGTATTTTTATTTAATGTGACACACTTGTCTACTGTTATTTTGCAGTGTCATCATGATGGAGGGCACTGTATGTAGGTTTATGGCGATATGTTCATAGTTACCATCGTGACACAAAGTACAAATGGCAAACAACCCAATACATTTTCATATTCTCTGAAAGACAGTGAAAAAAGTACAAAATGAAACAGTAGATTTTCAGGTGCTCGTGCTCAATACAAGATTTATGGCCCGGTTTAGATGTTTAGTATTCTAGAAAAAAGGGGAGGATGGCTAATGCTAACTAGCTTGTCCTTTATGGTCAGTTGTTGATCTATATATATGTTTTTTTACTATATTATAATTGAGCATAATACATAATATTAAATAAAACTATTGTGTGTTATACTGGCGCCACCAGGTGGCATTTGTTTGTTCTGAGCATTTTAATATGAGGCCCCACACTATTAAGAGAGATCGGAGAAAAAGAACAATGAATGTGAACTTATAATAAGATCCGATTATAGACCTTATTATAGATGTGAACATGAATGCAGTTGCTGCTTCTGTCTCCTAGCGATAAAACCAGTGTAAATCTGCAGAACCTGCCCCGTCTTTACAAGTGCCACAGTTGGATACAGAAAACCAACTCCAGTGTAGCCAGACCAGTATCTAAGTAGTGCTATTATGTTTCCACTGCCTACTTGAGTCTTATAACCCCAGAATAGTAGCAGAGGTAAACCTGCTGCAGTAAAGTGGTGCGATTGTATTGTCAGACATTTGATCTCACCGAATTCAAGGTTACACACGTGCCGACCAGATCAGCTGTTTTCTTTTCTCTCACGGGATAAAAGATGACAGGTGTAAATATGTTGTATTCATGAATGTGCCTTGGCCTCCACTGCGCACTTCACTCCGGTCTCAGATACATGCCGACCTACATTTAGAACTCGATCTGAAGATTTAACCTGAGGCAAAGACATCAACACAAGTAGAAAACAACAATATAAAGAGACAGATAAAAAGCTTAATTGTGTAACTTTTCTAGTGGAATGTTTGCTACTTGCTTGTTTCCATTCAATGTATTCAAACATTTTCACTTGTCGGATCTGGCAACGTAAAGTGAGGAGCTCATTTTGCTTTGTCACTGGATCATCGACTTGAGAACCGAAACACAAAATATAAGCGTAAACAATAAATCATATGTTTATTTTGTGATTAAATAATTTGATTTAAACACAGTTACTTTATTTGAATCCTATACCTTTAAACTAGGGCTGCAAGATTATTCACAGTTGAATTGAAATCATATGTTGTGAAACATGATTTTTGATTTCTGATTTCTCCCAAATCAGTCAACACACTCAATAATAACATTTCCAAACCACTCATAGGTCAAACTAATAAATATAACGTCCCTTTCTCTCCCTTGACCTCCACATCTCCCTGGACTCTGCTCTGGCCCTGTCCCAGATTCTTGTTCAGTGGAGGAGCTACGTGATCCCCCTGGCGACTCCTCAGGTATTTAATGCAGCAGCAGGGCCCCAGCCAAGCCCCAGGGGCGAGAGGGGTCAGGAGGCTGCTCTGTCTGCCTGTACTCGCTCACAACTTTCTCAGCTATGACCCTCTGCAGTAAACATTCAACACCAGAGCACATGAGCGTCTACTGTACCAAAACAGAATGAGGTCATTTCTATATAATAGTATTGCACACGTTTCATGTATAAAACTCCTTTTTGGGCACTCAAAAACATGCATTATTCACATGATATATGTTAATGTGTTTTTATAGACTGTTGCACTCATATGTTTCCTTTTATAGACTTTTCTGTGTAATGTTATTCTATCTGTCTTGTCGTCTTGTGCTTCTTTGGCACAATCATTTCCATTGGAATAAATAAAGTGATATCATATCTTATTCACTCGACAGCAGCTGATGGTGGCAGGCCCGGTGCAGATCAAACCGACTGCAATCGCATAAGGGGTTCAAAGGGGGACAAAGACAATACTCTTCAATTATGCCTCATTCATTTAAGGATTAATTTTAGGATGCAAAAGCTGTTTTAAATGAGACTGCACTGCACTCACACCCCTGTACACACACAGCCGCTTCTGCTGCCACAGCTGCCCTGGGGGTAGACTGTCAGAAGCAAGGTGACCAATCTGCACCATCGAACCCTGCAACCATCACCACGCACACACAAACACAAACACACACATTGCATTCAAGTTAAGATGGGTGCAGTGTCTTGCCCAAGGACACAAAAACAGTATGCACTGAACCAAGTGGAATAATCCCTGTGACCTTTCGATTTTTAAACAAGCACTTTAACCACTACCACTACTAGAGGGAACAATCTGAATACCAAAAACAAACAGTGTGGCAGAGTGCAGCACTTGGGAACACAACACATGGGCAGATTTTCCTAGAGGACTGAAGGTCGGTTGTGCTATCATGTTTTCAGGTTGCAACACTTAAACAGAAATGTCAACCTGTTTTAAATGATATGAGATATATTCAGCAAGTGAGTTCATTTCATTGCTTGTTTTTTGGTGACACCAAGATACTAGCAATAAATTCCACAAATTCCACAAGTTTGTCACGCATCGTCAATAACTGAGACAAAGAAGTGGAAAGGAAACTTTAAATTGACAAAATCAAAATCAAATGATTTTATTTAGTCTTCTCCAGTAGCCAATGCATTGGAGGTGTTGGATTTTGATTACCAAGTGATAAAGAATCCAGGTTTGGCTGGCTATCTGGGTTATGAGCGCCACATATGAGAAGGGAGGAAGAGAGGGGGAGGGAGGAGAAGAGGAGGGAGAGCCAGAGAAAGAAGGATTGAGAGACTGAGAAAAAGAGAGAAAGCGACAGAGGAAGACAGAGTGGGATGGGGAGAGGGAAAAAAGAGGGAGAGGCAGAGGAACAGGAATAGAGGAGAGGAGAAGGGCGAGGGAGGTAGTGGGAGGGGTAAGAGACAGAGAAGAGGGAGCATGAAAGGTTATGAGGGGAAGAGAGGGGGGGGAGGAAGGGCAGAGAGGGTGAGAGAGCTCAGAGAGACAGAGGAAGAAGAGAGGGAGAGATGAGG